>JASDQU011027946.1:31750-43595 GCA_032191745.1 Picea mariana
TTCATCTTCAACCTTCTTAGTGTCACAAAGGTGACACACTCTTTCATCCCATGGCGTTTTAGGAATTGACCAATGCCCAGTTTCACTATGGAGCTCGTGAGAACTTGTTCTTATCTTAACTATGCTTATTTTAACTCTTCTTTGGAGTGATACTTCTTCAAGAGATTTTTAGCATGATCATCTCTTGTAAAAAGGGACTCATACTGAATACAATTATTCAGAACTTCAACGATGTCATTATGCTCATCTTCATCATCATTTACCAAGAAATGTTCTAGTTCTTCATCATTCTTAAACACTTGTAAATACTCTTGATTGCCAGGTACAAAAGGTCGGAATATTATTTTTACTTGAAAAGATGTTTTGCTCTGAACATGATATGGGTTCGATAGTGAAGACACCAAAGCTAATGAATCTTCCTTCTGATTTTTATCCCTTGGGATGAAAGAAATGTTAAAAGAGCTAAAAGATTCCATCAATTCATTAACTCTTTTGAAATATAATTTGATTCTTTCCTTCTTAATCTTATATCTCTAAGTAAAATGATTTATTACCAACTCAGAGTCGCCAGTCACAATCAAATGTTCTATCTTGATTTCTTGTGTGAGGATCAGTCCTTGAATCAAAACCTCATATTCTGCCTCATTATTGGTGCATGCAAATTCAAGTATGATAGCATGTGGATGTACAATCTTTTTTGGGTTTATAAGGACAATTCCAACTCCACTCCCTGAACTTGAGTAGGCTCCATCAAATGACATCCTCCAATAACCCTTAAAATAATGGTATTGATTCTCAATATTCTCAATTTTCTCCATGTCTAGGATAGCATAATTTCCAATCCCAACATCTATATAATCTTCCATTAGCTCATTATCCTTCTTTTTGAATGAAACGACCTCTTGGGTTCACAAGGAACCTTGATCATTGTTCCATTATATGGAAACATCATGCAACTTCCATCATTCATTATGTAGCCTCCAATCATATATGATCAATCTCTTCCTAGGACAACTCCATACGCAGGAGGAAGATCTACCACTACAATATTGAAAACTGTAATAATATGAGGAGCAGCAGTGATCCAAGCATAAAAATATTTGATATCTCCATAAGTTGGAACCTGCCTGGAATCAATTGCATAAATGATTTCACCTGTTTTATAATACTTGGTGCAACGCATACCCAACACCTCCATGACCACCAATGGCATAATATTATTTGCCGCGCCAGTGTCAACTAAATAGTTGTAGAGTGAAACACCATGATTCTCAATTGAAATATAGAAAGGTGGGACTATACCTCTTAACTTGATTGTTGATGTGTTTTGGCTTTGCTTTGGACTTATGACAACGACCTCCATTCTTCCAGATGGGTCATCCAACAATATCAGAATATTTTCCCTCTGTTGAGGGATCTTCACCAATTCCTTGAAGGGAAGAGTAATCCTCAGCTTACTCAAATCCTCTACAACATTATATTTCATCCGGGGAGGGTTTGATATCAGATTTTTCTTTTTGGTTCCAGTATTACTTATCACATTTTTATTGGCCTCTTTCTCAATCCCCTTTTCTTTATCTTTTTCTTTTTCCTTTTCAGAATCATCTTTATTTTTGGATTAATTTAAAAATTCCCTTGTTTGGGAAACATTCTCTTGTGAGTCAGTATCATTGTCACCTTCTTCAAATATATACATGGATGTCTCGCATCCATTCGTCTGTACAGTTTCAAAATTTTCCTCCGATAGATAATCATTTTCTTGCTCAGTTATTTGTTCATCGTATATCACATTCAGAACAATTGCATTTGCAACAGGTTGTGTGGGGACCCTTTGTCTTTGTTGATTATCAATATTTTCAAACCTCACTCTATTTTCTTGGGGAAGGTTCCTTCTTTCTTGTTGGACCGATATTCTCAGGTTTTCTATATAATTATCACCCCTTCTCAATCTGGTTATTTCATTTTGCATTTTCTTGATGGTTCTATTCATTTGTGCAATCTCAATCCTTTTCTTAGTTTCTTGTGCTACAACAGGGTCTACCTTCACATCTGGTGTGGTTCCCTTAAAAAACCCTCCTCCGGTGGCTTGATTTTGAATCAGTTGTGACTTTTGCTCTTCATTTTTTCTCAAACTAGAGGCTCCTTGATCATCAATATTCATACTTCCCAGTTGCCTCTATACTTTTCCCAGGATGATATCGGGGTCAACACCCGTTTCAATCATGATTTCTTCCATCTCCGTGGATTTAGTCATTGCTTCCTCCAGGGTATCCATTTGGGATGTTCTAATAGAAAACTTTACATTTGGTGGCATGGAATTTTTATAACAACCAAGTATCAATGGGTCATTCAGCGTTTTATCTTCTAGAATCTTATTCAGAGTTTTATTGAATCTGAGATTGAAATCTCATATTCTCTCATTCTTCTTTAAACCAATCTGGGTGAAATTAGTGAGAAGAGTATGATACGCGACTGGGGGAGAGAACATAGTCAGAAACATGGCTTCAAGATCATCGAATCAACCAATTGATCTAGTGGGTAATGTTGTGTACCATCCATAAGCTCAGCCCTATAAGGTTTGAATAAACAACCTTTCCATCACATCATCATGTTCAACACGATGAAAATCACAAACATCTAGGAACAAATCAAGGTGTCTTTTGGCATCAATTATTCTATCTCTGGAAAAAAAAATTAGAGTACCCTTAGGGAGAATAGGGAGCTCGTGTTGCTCACCTAGAAGTCCGAGGGGGGAATCTCCTATTCTTCTCTGGTTTCCAAATATTCGCCCTTCTTGATTTCTTCTTCCACCTCCTCTGCCTCCTTGTCTTTCTTCATGAGGTTCTCCTCGTGGCTCTTCTTGGGGTTCTTCATGCCTTTCTTCATTTATTCCCTCTATGTCTAGAGGTATCTTAAGAATATGTTTTTCACTTCCTAGAATATGCAATTGCTTGCTTTTACTTATGGTGATAGGTCCCTTGTATTTGTCCAGCTTCAATTCCGACCTTGTTCTTGTTCTCTTCAAGCTCATCTTTCGTTTTTTAGGTCTTGTCTTTCTTCTCTCCTCTGTCTTTAGAGGATTTCTCTTTCTTCTTTTTGGACCAATGCCTGCCAAGATCTTTCCAATTCTTCCCTGGTTTAAACTATTGTTATTACAAGATTATATATTTGATGCAAAACACTTCATTGATTATTCAATCCAATTTCTAACTGGGGCTAATCAGCCTGAGGAAATGTCATGTATTTAAAAAAAATGTTAAACTAGATTTCAAATTTTCAGTTGGTTCCCTAGTATGGTCACCAAAAATGTTGACGCTTGAATCCGTCAGGACCAAAAACAACAACTTCACGAGGAAGTGAATCCTCTTGCATTTTTATAGAGGTGGTACTCCTCTCTGTTTTATGATGTTCTTTGATACTCTAGATTTCCAAATGATATAGGACTTTGAGAAAGTCCACTATTATACTCAAAGAAAGATAAAAGTTGCAAAAAAATAAAAAAGTTTTATTTTAAAGAGAATTCATGAGAGATAACTAGGAACCTCATACATCACACATTTGAAAACATAAGTAAAATTTCCTCACATCCATCATAGCAAAAATAAAGATTTATGATCACACATAAAAATAAAAGAGGATGATCCATACGCATAAGAGAACTTTGATAGAGTAAACACATGTATATCTCAAAGGAAGAAAATGATAGACCAATCTCAAATATTTTATCCTCAAAAATCAAAGTTATAAAACACCGTCAAAACTAATCCCGACTTAGTTCTCTTGGGATTTCTAAAAAAATTTTAAAGTCTATTACAATGCTTTGAAATTGAAAGGTGTTTTTCCAGAGGACTGGGATTAGGGCTCCCACAGACCATAAAATTAAATATAAACAAGAAAAATACCGTGGAGAGAAGAAGGTGGGCGGAGGAAGAGTTGCAAGACCTGGAAGGAAGGAAAAAGGAAATTACCAGATTTCAGATAAACCTTTCTAATCAAAGAATCAGAATAACTGGATGAAAAATTGTTAAGGAAAGCAAAATGTGATCAGCATAAGGTTACTATGATGGTATCTCTCATTTTTCACTTACTTGTTGTTGTCCTTTTATTTTCCTCATTGACAGTTATAGGAACTTTCTCAATTGTTGTTTCTTGGCCCTCTTTAGTTAATTTATCGATTTCCCTCTTAAACCAATCTTCAATGTAATTCTTCATTGGCGCAACATTTATCTCATGCCTAATTTTGATATTAAACAATTCACCTTCTAAATATCTTAGGTCATGAGAAATATTGTGGATCGATTCCTCAACATCTTGATTTTTCATAGAATAATCGATATGCCAATTATCTATCTCTTCTTCACCATATTCAATTATGCCATTAATTTTCTCAGTCGATAATCCCTTTAGTATCTCCATGTGTTCATCGAATTGTTTCCTTGTCATAAACATTGAATTCAATATTAATTTAGGATCTTTCACCTCACGAGTGCTTCCTGCTAAATCTATTTTTGTGAGCCTTCTGAATAATTCTTCTCTTTTCACTATAGCTTCATTGCATGCTTGGACAATGTTTCTCAAATTCTTGATCTTTTCTTTCCAACAAGCATTCAATTGTTTGATCCGACTAGGAGAAGGCCTATCTTCTTCTCTCCTCTTTAATTATGTCATGTTTGAGACTTTTATCTCAAAAGGTAAAACAACATCTGTGTAAAATCCTTCTTCATTCTTAAAATGAGCTTGGAGATACTCATGAAATGCATGTGCTCTTGAACCAAAAGAAACAATATTTTTAGATACCTCTCATGCCTCTATTATCAATGACATTCTCTTTTTAATTTTTTTCGCAACATAATTTCGAACCGCTGTAAGCAAAATTGATGATCCCTTTAACTTGATACGAGGTGTAGTTGAATTTGTCATTGTCAAAGGACTGGCCAAGATGGGAATAGGCATCAAGGCAGTCTCCAATTCTTTGATATTTTCTTTTAAGATGGCATTCTTAGCCTCTAAACCATCAATAGAATCATCAAGTGTGTCCCCAGTTGCCTTATGAATTTTGGAAATCTGGGACGGTCGCATATGCTTTAGGTCGACCTCTGAGTAGGCTTTTCCTTTCTTATTTTTTTGGTCAATCCTTTCTACAATTATGTTTTTAGATTCTCTGTAAAAAACAACGCTCTGAAAAGTGAAGGATTCTTCTTCACTAGAGGTTTCATTCCCAATAACTTCCAGTATAGAATATGGTTGACAAATATGCTCCTATTGTTCTATTGCAAGAAATATTTTTTCAATGTCTGCTTCTAGTTCCATATCTTCCAAGGAAAAGATTTGGATGTCATTTTCTATAAGATTATTTTCTTCCTCTTGCATTGGGGTTTTTCTCTTCTTTCTCATGGGAAGCTAATGTGAACTTTCAATTTTTCCAGAGGGAGGATTCTTGTCTCCCCCTCCACTGGAACTATTCTTGAAATTCTTTTTAATTGGGTCGGTTGTCGGAGCACTTCTCCTGGAGATATCATTCTTAGGAGTGACAACTAGAGATTGAGCACTTCTTTCACTATGAATTTTTCCTTTTTTCTTGTAAAGATCATTACTGCTAAGTAATGTTTATAAATCACCAGCGTTATCTACAAGAGTGCTTTAGTTGTTAACTTCTTCTTCTTCGCTCAAGACAGTTTGAATGAAAGAATTACTGAACCCTACTGATAACATATGTCCAACAAATATTTTGTTTGGATCAAAACCTTTGATCTTTTCAGCATACTTTAAACTCAAATTGTTAAAATGATTTGAAAATTCATCAATTTTATTTATACTTCTCAAAATAAACTCTCCAATCTTCCATGGCAGGGGAATAAACTACTTTTTCCTTTTTTCATGGAAAAAGTGCAACCAGAAATTATATTTCCTCGCTACCTCTATAATAAATAATTTATCGGGTACATAATACAGAAGGAAAGAAGGATTTTATTTTGAGCAAAATATTCTTATGATATTATGATTCTCTATTTTTTCTATTGTCCCCCTTTTCTCTAAAAATTTGGTAGCTTCAACAGATATCCTGGAAGTGTTTTCTCCCAACAAAAGTTTTATGAAGACTGAAACAAAGTCAATAAACACTTCATAGAAAAGTAGAGGGGTTTTATGCCTCCATAATGCTTGATACCAAAAGGTAACAGGATGTGCTTCACAATTTACCCTTTTACTGATGGTCAAATTTGGGAATTGGAAACAATGCACGATAACAATTATCAAATAGGAGGCCATAAAGAATTTTCTATCTTTTTTATAATGCAACAATTGGGAAGAAATTTCGATGGAAATGAGCTTTCCCCAATAAAAAATAGCTTGTTTCTGGATTGTAAAATACAGAATATATAAAATCATCCGAGATATAGAAGCATTGTTCACCTGACCTATTACTCTGGTGAATGGCCATGCAATTTCTCAATAGGGATTCTTTAGAGATTCAACCTGGATTTTGGTTATGTCTGTTGGGACAGATGCAAGATTCTCCAAATACTCTGGTAGGAGATCAAGCCCATTATTATGTTTCTTCAAGAATTCTATGCTATCTTCACCTTTGAAAGTAAGAGTCGGCTTTGGCAGATTTAACATCTTGCGGAAAACTTGAAGTGAAAGAGAAATTGGAGAATGTCCCTGGAGCTATATGATTATTTGATTTAGTATGTACTTGTACACATACCATGCAATGATTTCCTTACAATCGAAAATCTCTGGAACACAACCAGCACGAGCAATTCCATATGTCCAAATTACACTCTCGTTTTTCTGTGCAGTAGGAGGGGAGGAATAATACCAGTATGCTCTCAACCACTAAAAGTTTTGATCTTCGCTGAAAAAAATAGTTAGAGTGTCACCACATAACTGTTGTCGAGTTGATGCTGCCATTAAGTTGATGAAACTATTTCTTTAGCTGGATAATGGTCTCAAATAAACCTTTTCGGAAAGATAATGATATTTTAATCCCTTGGCAAATGAAGATTAAATGAGAATTTAATGAAAAATTCCTCGAGCCTTTCGCCATAAATGACGATCTTTTCAGGGCCTGCACAAAAGTTGTTAGCATTTAAACATTACTTAATGCGTATTGGAAAAAGAAAAGTAATGGTGGGGATGGGTGTGAGAGAATTTCAATATAGGATTTTCGTAAACCCGCCAACCCGCGGTTGTAAAGATGATAAAAAATATACTAAGTGTAGAGAAACAGTTGGACGGACTCGCTTGCATGAAAAATGGAATACTTTGGAGCTCGACACCCATGACGAGGCTAAAGATTAAGTGATGGTAGAAATGTAGATCACAGAAATTGAAGTGCAAAGTGAGGGTCATGGAAAAAGGAGAGCAAATGTTTGATCCCGTGAACCCACGAATTTGAAGAAAAAGTCTAAGTGTTGAAACGAACTTTTGCATGAGTAAGTGGATGGAAATGAAAACCCACCAACCTGCCAACCCGTGAACTGAAATATGGCTAAGTATAGTAGCCCGGAAAGGGAAAAATGAAGGGATTAAAATAAAATGGGAAAAAGGAAAGGTATAGAAGGAGGAAAAGAAAAGGAATAAAGAAGTGAGGAAAATAGAATGTGGGAGGGAAAAATGGAAGCATGAAAAGGTCTCAACACCTCCCCACATCCACACCTAGAAGATTCTTCTTTACATACTCCTAGTGGTTCTTGAGATTCAACACTAGATGCAAGCCTCCAACACTTTTCTTTAGTGTTACCATCAATGTTGCAATAATTATAGTGGTTGTTAGGGTCCTTGCACACATGTGCAATGGTGACATTCTTCTTATTTTCACCCTTCCCCTTCATATTGTCACCATTATTGGAAGCTCCATGTTGTTCTGGCTACTTAGAATTGATTGGCTGCATATTTTTCTTGTTAAATTCAATGTATAGGGTCTACACATAGCCCTCATCGGGCCTTGTGCTTGTATAACAAAAAATTCCTTCTTATGTGACTATCATTGAATCCAACCAGGTATTTGATGATCATGACTGGGCTCTTGGAATTTATTGCCAACTAAATGTCTTGCTTTTGGAACTTTGTAGTTTAATATTGTACACTCTATCCTTGCTTATATCACTATTAGTGTCACTAAACCCACCTGTTCTCTTCATACTTGATAGGGTAAATTGGGACTTGAGGACATATTTGAATACCTCCAACTTAGTTATTGGAAGTTCCCCCCTAGGATAAGGGATTCAATGTAACTTTCCCACCAAGTTTGTGCATGACCTTCTAGCATGAGTTTGGTAGAAGATACTTTTTTCCCCTTTCGTACTTTGTGCACACTAAAATAGACTTCTAACAGTTGCAACAAATTATTTAACTTATCCACAACTTAGCTATGTCTACCTCAACTTCACATGGCTTGATTTAGAGCTTCACTTCCACTTTAAATAGGTGTTGATAAGATTGGTTATTAGAGTTCCCTTTTTCAATTTTTATTTCTTGTTTCTCTTCACTTGGATCCTCATGAAATTATGGTTTCTCATGAGGGTTGAGCTACTAAAAAAAAGAGTCGATATTTTTTTGAAGTATAGCCATGAATAATTTCATACCCTTGGAGATTATGTGTACTTGAGATTCCAATATTGCAAACATTAACTCCCCTTCACAATGGTTCCTTCACTATGCTCATTTTACATATCTATGACCTTCGACTGCGTCTTAACCCTTCTCATGTTAATCTATCAATCAATGTCGTGCATCCCTCCCTCAAACTTAGACTTTTTGAGTTGAGTAAGAAAATATTGGAATCAAACCACACAAATTCCCAAAGAAAACTATTATGATACTAGTAAGATCTATAAGCCACCTTGGATATTCCATTAATGGCCAGTTCCCCACATTAGAACTTAAATTATTGCTACTATGGTGAGCCTATGCTCATTTGTGGAACTATTCTTTTTATATTTTTATTAATTTAACAGAAATATAAGAACAAACTATATATTTTATTTAACTATTGTGACAAAAAAAATGAACAACAATAGCAAAGACACACACTGAAGCACAATATTTATCATGGGAAACTTGATGCGGGAAAATCCAACCAGAAATGAAGGACTATGCATTTCTTCTTAGTCTTTAGAGAGTACAAGGAAAAATAAATAGATAATACAGCTCGATGTGGATCTATGAAACACTATGGTATTCTATAGTCCTCTATAAAGTTTCTTTTTCCTCTGCTCCTTTATCTCTCTACTCTTTTTCGCTATTATTTTTCTCTAGAAAATCAAATTGCTCTAATAGGAGTTGAACCTATTTCACTCCTTACAATTAGGGTTTTAATAGCCTCTCTTAATGATCATCAAGGTTAGTGTTTTTGATTAATAACATGAAGCTTATAGAAGTCTTCAGGGAATTTCCATATGTTACTAACTCCACATGGACAAATCATGGTGAACAAGTATGGCTACCACATGGATGGCATACAAGGAATAATTGGGATGTTACCTTCTTAGGGGCATAACATTTGGATATGGACTTGGTTTGAGGAAACAAGACATGTTTGATTTGAATTATGTTGAGAATGAAGCGAAGACAATAATATGTGCATAATAACATAGATATATTGTAGACAAAACAATAACATAGTGAAACCCAAACTCTATTAATAAATGAAATACTGAACACACTGCAATATATTGCAAAGTAGTACAAATTGGCTAGAATCGTGGTAGCTTATYTRTGAAACTAGATGCGTTGGCTACACTCATTTGCAAAAACCCATTAMAAGAGGTTGAAACTACCTTTGTATGCAAAATCTAAAACCCTRAGATCCAAAACCYTAATCCTRGGAGAGAAGGTGACAAAAGGAATGTGARCCTCAAGGAGCCTAGTTCATACATCAACTTCTAGGGATCCCAACTTTCACATATGATCTTCATTTGGGTTGTTTCTTGGATTGGTACAAAGCTTATTTTAAGCTCTGTGTTTAGCATCCCAACAATATTAGATTGATATTGTTGGGTCATGTCAACCACCAAAAACACATGGGAAGTGCCCAAAAAATTTGTCAAAACTTATGGACTTGCAAAACTATTGTAAATTGCTAAGGTGTAGGATTGTGGGTCACCACTTGTAACCACTTGGATCACCATTAGAAAGTTATCACCTCATAGAATGCATTGAGGACCTCTAGGAAAATGTCTCAGAGATAAGAAACTCCAAATTCCACTTCTTTGACCTTGAATGAGAGGGTTTATAAATCTAATCTTTAGTGTGGTTTTTAGGATTTGACCCAAACTATTCCTTATTGGTCCCAATTTCCATCTTTCTCAATCCATAGCATCAATAAATTCATATATAGAAAGACAAAATTCGTTGAACGAGAAGTCACCCGAGATTCTATTTGGTCTCGACGGAAACGATAAAAAAATATATATTATTTAAAGGGAATAAATAATGCATTAAATTGCGTGGAGTTGCTGGACACACTATTCGGTCTTGATGGGGATGCTATTAAAGACAAATGCATCAAGAATCAGGGCAACGCCAAGGTATGATATGGCCATTTTCGTTGGATGCAAGGCACGCGAGAGTTTATATTAATCAATTTTGACAAACATATTCATAATTATTATATTAATTAATGAGTTGGCCATTTTTCGGGGATACAAGGAACTCTAGTGTAATATTAACTAGTATAGATCCATTTTAATTATGGATTTATCAAGCGATGATGATGATGATGATGATGATGATTAACGTCCACTAAGATCGAATTGGTCTATCGGATCTTAAGAGGGTAAGTGATTACTTGCGATATTTTAGAATTTTGTTTCTGTGCTCGAAAAGATTAAGAGAAGCTTTCTAAGATCACCATACTTTTGTTGAGTTAAAAAGTTAGAAAAGTTGGAGTGTGACAAATATTTTGAAAATGAGATCTAATATGGGTATAGGCTAGACAATCTAAGAGAAAGTGATTTTCATCTTCAACCTTCTTAGTGTCACAAAGGTGACACACTCTTTCATCCCATGGCATTTTAGGAATTGACCAATGCCCAGTTTCACTATGGAGCTCGTGAGAATTTGTTCTTATCTTAACAATGCTTATTTTTTTCTTTACACTTTGCAAAACAGATAGATAATTTTGATCTTCTAGATTAGGGTTGATCACATCCTTATAATACCTTAATTTTCTTTTTTCCTCTAACTCTTTATCACACCACTTTTTCTCCTTAAATTTTGATTTGACGATTTTTTTAATAGTATCTTTATTCTGCAAAATGGTGTCTTCCATGATTCCCCAATAGTTTAGCCAAGATCAGACATCTTTATGCCATCATCGCTTGAGTCGATGGTGGTTATGACTTGATTTTGAAGCAATTTTAGGAAGCCTCTTGTCTTCCATGTTGTTTAACTTGTTCTTATACATTAGGTATCTAGTCATAGCCATGCTCTCAATGGGGGAGAGGCTTGTTTCTAAGAGGAGGATGGAATAAGGCGTATTTCCTTTAATTTTGAGATTATAGGTTATAAAATTCTTTTGTATTTTCTCTAGATCTCTCTCCAAGATTCACGAGAGATACTACAGCCCCATACTTCACATCCATAAAGAATAATAGGTGTAACAAGAGTCTCAAAGAGGTGTTTCTTCTTATCCCAACTCCAAAGATCAAGTGATTTACAACTGTTTTCAAGCCCATAATAAACTTTCCATCCCCCAATAATCATTTTCTCAATGCTATAATTCCAATTGAGCTTGTGGTGAATATCAATTCCAAGATATTTGTATGAAGTCACTTCCTCCAAGTTGTTGTTGTCATATACGAAGGTATCATAAGTGATCTTATTGGATTTAATAGTCATG
>JASDQU011027947.1:8271-18457 GCA_032191745.1 Picea mariana
GAAAGGCAAGACCCCCCTGGGTCTAGGTCTGTCGGAGTGTCCCTAGTGCAACGTCCTTCTTTCTTCCTGGTGAAAGCCTGTGGTTTCTCCTTTCCCCCTGGTGGGGTTACAGCATCAATCAGTTGGGCTTTCACCCCCATGGAGGTCCGACCTAATCATTCCCCCATATGTACCTATCCACCTGGCAAAGTCATGCAGCAACAATAAGTAAGCCCTCCAAAGGTTCATAAGTCACAGGTATCATAGCAATGTCAATCACATCTAATAGTCAAGTTACCCAAACATGTGCATCAAACCCCCCTTTACCCAAACAAATGCTCAAAGACATTATGCAGTTTAACAAGTCAGGTTTGGAGAGGGTCTCAGGATATCCTATTGGGCTAATCCTCCTTAAGTTTGGGGTGTTTCCCAGGTGAGAGCCAATCTAGGTCATGTAAGTGTGTGAAATGGTGTAGGGGATGTGTTTGGGCAGAGGGTGCAGTGATAATAGCGAAATGTAGGTCTTGCCCATGGGTGCCTTTGTAAAGGGCGAGTTGCACCTTATCATGGATGTCATTGTTTCCTAGCCCATTCAATGCCTTTTATTCTTATTTCTTTTGGTCTTTCTTTTTAAGGGAAAAGCTGGGGGACATTGTCCTGGCGTGGTGACAGTGTTACCCACAAGCATTTCACGGAAATGAAAAGGTTGGCTCGTGATGAGACCCCTTTTCTCTTGGCTATGCCACCAAGAACCACAACCCCGGTTTGGTGACCAAATAGATGGTAATGTCATATCACTACATGCCCATGGACCTAATAGGTCATCTCATGATGAGACCTCCCATCCACCAACTAGGACCTTGAGTTTTGTTTTATCTTACGAGTCCCCTTTTCTTACTGAGAAGCCTTTTATTGCTTTCTCGGGAATCATTGGGCGAAGCATCTCAAAGTTTTCATTTTTGGCTTTTAACTCTTGCCAACTACTTTTACCCTCTGGGCCTTTAGCCCCTTCTTCCCACAAGGCAAGGTACAACCCTTCTAGTGTGGCAAACCTAATGCATGAACCAAGGTAGGGGGAGATGAGGGGAATAATGATGGAAAGTGATAAGTATGGAGGGAATGGACAATGACCTTTCATAGACCCACCTAGTGGCAACTCATCCTAAAGGGGAACCAACTTACTAGGGCATTTTGTCACCCTCCTAGGTATGAACAAGTTAAAGAGCATCGTTATGAAATGAAGGAGAGCTCAGTGCAACATATTCAAGTGCTTGAAAAATTAGAGTGACACATACCATGATACCCAAACTCATTTCCTCATGGAGCAAGACTTATTGCTACTTCAGGACCAGGCTGGTGGGATGGATGTTGTTGCTATTGATAAATGGGTTGCACTGAAGAAAAGATGGGCCCTCCAGGGCCATACTCAAGTCGTTCGGCTCTCGGCACTCCATGTCTAGGACCTGTGGGCCTCGAGACATGATCTCCTTAGTTATCCCTAGGATAGGGGATAACAGTAACGATTTGAGGTGGGCATCATGGAGAATCAACAAAAATTGAGGTGGGTAGTCACAAACTTCAAATATGCTTCTACATCCAAGTTCTTCTTCGATGTTTCTAGGCATTTTGAAGTTCTCATCACTACTTACCATCGCTATTTTTATTTTCGACCACTACTAGCAGGCATTGTTTTTCTTATACATTCTTCCCAACAGTCGTACCTTCAAAAATTGAGAAAAAATCAGATTCTAAATTGGAAGGAGAAAACTAAACTATCTACTCTAAAGTTGAAGCCCATAAACCATTTAATCCTTAAAAACCTCTATTCCAATTTGTGAAGAAATTCGTCATGAATAAGAAAAAAAATAGTGGTGTTCTTGGGAATGGATATGAAATCTTTACAGTCATCCTTTTAAAGGTAGTTATTCCCAAGTTAAAAGCTATGTAGCACAAGAACCCATTCCCACAATTGGGCAAACCATCCCTAGGGTTCCCACATCCCAATGTACTTGGGGATGGGTAGGTGATGTCTCCTCTTGGTCAGGGATGGCTTCAAAGACGTTAGGGGTACTCCTAACATCCCAAAGAGGTCCCCTACCAAAATTAGGGTACCTCCTGAGCCCCCTAGGCATCCCCGGCCTTGTTGGGCCCCAACATGGACCAAAATAGGCTTGTAACAAGACTGTTTTGGTACCTAAACCAAGGGTGGGACCTTATAGGGCCAACTTGGAAAATGGCGAAGAAAACAATAAATAAAAAGTAAAATGAAAAATATATATATAGAAGAACCAACCCAACCCCAGAAACTTCTGTAACACAGGTATAAACTCCTGTAAATTTTATGCATATATGGTGATGGATTTACTGCATGTGAGCATTCACTTGATCAAAAAGCTGAAATAATTAGACTTTGCATGGCTATTGAAAATGTCACATGTTCTAGTGCAAACATGGACTTCACAAGACCTAAAATTTCAAAGCCCTTTGAAGTGAATGAAACTTCTATATAACATTCTTATATTGTTGAGCAAGCACTCTTCTTCGGAGAAGAAGTTTTTAAGAAACCAAAATGCAAATTTGATGAAATGTACAATGTGCAATTTATGGTGGCCAAAGGAATTGCATATAATGTTTCCCGTTCTACTTTTCAATTAATTGGTGAAGAAAATCGTAGTTGCTGGGCTTGTTATCACCTTCTCAAGTCTTCTATGATCAATCTGATTGTGATCAATCAAGGATGAACACAAATTGGAAGCAAATAAGGGTTGTCTGCATGGTTAAAATATAGTTTGCTTAACAATTAATCAACCACAGCAAGCATTCTGCTTCAGAACTGATTCAAACCTTAGGAATAGAATACAACATTTTCTTGAAGATTTCAATCAGTGCCCTCAGGTTATATGACAATTCAAATTGATTTTTGAGAAAAAGAGTCTGTTTGAATCAGATCTGCATCATCTAAATCAGCAATTTACAATGCTACATCCGAATATCTGATTAAGTCTTTCACCAAGGCCAAAGCTGCTACAGTCCACAGCGAGTTCTTTAGACCTGTGTTACCAGATCTGCCACCTCTATGTGTAGGATTCATGGATCCAATCTAGGTCCTCCAGGATCCATCATGGACGCGGATCCCCTAAAGAAGGAAATGGACCCTGAGCCCATGAAATRGATCCTGTGGAAAATGAAATGGATCCTGATATTTTGAAAAGAATCTGGAAACTTCCAGTACTTTTTTGACCCACTGATCCCCCAACAAATTGATTTTTAACGAAAAAACTTCCAAAACCCTAAACTCCTAAAGGCTAAAACCCTAAACCCCATTCCTAGTAAGGGTCTGATCTATCCTTATGTCAAGACCTGCTCTCAAGGTCTGATCTATCATTATAGTCAAGGTCTGCTGTCAATGTCTGATTTATCCTTATGTGCTACATTGTTGGTCACTACACCAACACTGTTATTTAGTCTTGCCATGGCTTTCAAGAAAACCAATTTATCCACTGCTGATATGGACATGTGGATGTGGCTCACAAAACTACTGTCATGACCTGCTACATGCACATGCTGAAATGGTCTTCAATATTATCAATAATCAGTGATGGTTATAACTTATCAAATTATCAATTATGGTACATGGATGGCTAATAGGAATATGCATCAGAATTCTCATTTTTGGTTTTGGTTATAACCTGTAGTTCTACTCTTGTGATTCATGAAAGCTTTTAAATCTTGACTCTATTTTTTTATTTATTATAAAATATTTTATATTTTTTTGCACTTGCCATTTCCCTGCCATATTGGGATCCTGGCTTTTCAAAAATTTGGCAGATCCCGATCCGTATATGTATCCTGGTAACTTAGCTTTAGACCCAGATCAGAGCTTGAATCAGCATGAGTTCAGCACTTTTGTCTCAGCCAAGTCAGCATCCAATCAACCATGAAATCAGCACATTTCTAGAAGATTCAATTAGCATTCAAGGTGGTAAAGGTAGCATTGGCTTTATGAAAGATAAAGTCAAGTTAAGAACTGTGTTAAGTCAAGTTAAGTACTGTGTTGTCCTTGAAGGCAAAGTGATCAAGATCCTCTTATATAGTCACTGTTGAAGAAAAGCAAAACTAGATAAGAAAAGCACTTTCTAAATCAGTTGAGATCATTGCTTTTGAGAGTAGATGAGGGTGTTGTTGCTTGTACTATTTTCATCATGCTGGGCACTGACTTCAAGGGCCCATTTCGAGCTGTTGAGGTGCTGCTATTAGGATTGATTTTATCACTGTCTTCAACACTTATTTTGTGGTCCATGATCAGCATATGGAGGGCAACTTCTTGTCACTATTTTTGGGCCAGCTCTCTCACCTCATACTTTCCAGTTGTCCATTTTGATCTCACAGCCAAATAGGATTTGTCAGTTATGCCACTTACAGGAGCCAGACACTATGAGATCAGAGGGAGATACTACTGGCTATTTCAAGACTTAGGGAGCTCCCTTTCCACCTTCTTCCACTACACCAATCAAAGATACCTTCCCTTCTTCATGAGGGAAGTATTTAGTCGCAAATCTCAATCTCTACATGTCCCATACCAGACTAAGGCCTTTACGAGAATCACCTCGCACTTCTCGGTTGTCTTGTCTGATCGGGGAAACATTCAAAATGTGGAGATCCACAATACCTCATTCCAAATCAATGAGCCCTCGGGTTTCGTCTTAACCCCTCGTCAAGGAGTAGACCAACCTCCTTAAGACCCATGAGGAGCTATCTTTCCAAGACATAAGACATAAACCACTAGACCAAAAGATAGATCTTCATGAGGCAACCTCAAAATTGAACTCCCCTCATCTAGCACACTACTCCTCAAGTTCCTTTCAACAGACAGGCTTCCATTTGGAGTTTCTTCCCCAAAGCCTTAGATGTTAGGAGAGCTAGGCTTACTCCCACTTGTGCTCCCCCAAGGATCTTGCACCAAAACCCTCTCAGCCCTGACCACTTCCTGGAGGACATCATCGACCAGTGCATTGGCTTTTCATAGTTAGTGATGACTCCGATGGGGACCCTGTATCAAAGTCACCTCACTTGTCCTTGGCAACCAATACCAACTCTAATAGGCTTCAACATCAATGTTATCAGAACCAAACTAGATCTAGTAAAATGGGCGAGTCAAACTGGTTTTGGGAGGTTTCCGGTCGGTACCAGCCTCCCAAACAGGAATTGATTGGTTTTGATCTGAACCAGTCCAAGCCAATTCAAACAAAACTAGTCAGAACCACCAATCAAATTAGTTTTGAGAGCCTTCTGATTAGAACTAGCGTCCCAAACCATAATTGATTGGTTTTGATCTAAACCAATCAAAATCTGCCAAGTTCAACACAAAACCAGTCAAAACTGGCCGATTTGACCGGTTTCATACCAATGTCCCTCCTTCCCCAAAAAAAACAAAAATTAAATGAAAAACACAAAAACGAAAACCCTACAACTACCCTCAAACCTAATTTTGATTTAATTGGTGATGCCCCCCTTCTATTGTGAATGGACTTATCTTTGATCCACCGCCATAGAATATGGGCATTGGTGTTGGACCTTCAAGGGCATCAAGTCAAGATGTCGGGCATACACATGCACAAGATCTAGATTTGGATGATAATGTAGTTTGATTTGATTGTAGACTATAGTATGATTATTTTTGGACTCTACAAGCCATTTAGAGCCTCAATGTTTACGTACTTTGGTTTAGATATGTATTGCACTCGATGCCATTTTGCTATATTCACCCTTACAGTGTTCTCTACTTGAGAGAATTTTGCATATTTGGTGTCTAGACTCTAATGGTTTGGATTTACGTGGATGTACATGAAGATATATTTTTTTTATCACAATTTGAATATTTTATTTATTTATTGGTCCACTGGTTTTGTGTCCGGTTTTTTTATCAGTTTCAGTTTGGTTCTAGTTTTTGGGGTCAACCACATCCGTCACCAGTTTGGCCTTGATAACATTGCTTGACATCCCCTCCTTTAGTTATTCACCAAGACTCATCAGTTTCTAGCATCTTTCTTGAACTTGCACTATATTTTATATCTTCTCTTGGTCAGACATTTAACTTTTAGTAGGACACTTAGTTCTTTATCCTTTCCTGCTTACAGTATTGTTCTAGGAGTTGCTTTCACACTCCCACTTTGTACCTACACTGGATGTACTCTTTTAGTCCCATGGACCTACTTTTGTGTTCATCCTTTGGACATTAATAAAATTATCTGATCTTATCTCAAAACAGTCTCTGTTCGTGCACATCCTCGTTATTGTTTTCCTAGGCTTAAACTCAGCATGCAAACATGAGATTAGGCCCTTAGGGTGTTGTTTTTGAAGCCTTGTTTGTTGTTGATTTAGGCATGGAGGGCACAGCCTTTGTGTTAGTTTTAGCATGCAAACAAGTCAAGTAAAGTGCTAATTTCTAAAGGATAGAGTTGCTACTTTCAAGCGTCGGGTGCTGCCCTTGTGCATGATGATATGATGCATTTGTGGAGAGTAGTCTATTGTTTCTTTTATGTGTGATTCTATCCTAAGAGAGTGTGTTAAAGGAGGTGTTGAAATCCTTGGAGAATGGATGTTGCTTTTCCAGATCTAGAAGATATTTTTATAAAAACACATCAAATTTAGAACACTCTATTTTTAGAAAAATAAGACTCCTATTTTTAGAAAAGCATTGAGGATATTTTTAGAAAAGTAGATTGTCGCTATTTTGGAGAAAAAGCCTCCTAAGTTTGGCAAAGACTTACAGATTTGGAACAAGAGATACAAGCATAAAAGGAGGGGCACAGGGAGGAGAAAACCATGCATAAAGTCCTCTCTCTGCAATATTTCTTCTCTTCTTCCTCGTCTTAATTCAGAGTCTAAACAGTTGTTGTCAAGTGTCTTCATAGGTCAACAAGGTCCTGAGTAGTGACATTTTCTCTAACTCCCCTCCGGTTCTTTGGGGCAAACTATGATTTGAAATTGTAACAGAAATATGTACTTTGACATCTCTGATTAATGGAAGCTAGTTTGTCTCTGGTTTGAGAAAACTCTTTATCGTTAAGCATTCATTCAAAGAATGCTCTCTTTGATTTAATGATTCAAACTTAGAATTCTTCTAATCAATAAGATTCAATCTAAGTAAACCTTATGGATTTTCATCCCTTCCATCTTCTCCATCCCCCACTTGGACTTGGCACCTACATGACCAAAAGATTAGTTCAAAGGTTTAAGGAATTTGCTTGTTGATTGCGGATCTGCTTTTAATATTTGATGATTTAAGGTATTTAGTTGCAGAGTTTGAGGCTTGGAGCAGCAATATTATATCATGAACACCCCCTTGAAACAAGCATGCACTAGTTTTTAAGTGAGAGATTCATTGTTGAGGATGGTGACAAGGAATCTAGATGTTCTCAGACCCCTCTTGGCACTGATTCCCAAAGGGATGATTCTGAGTGATAACATCTTTTATGTCATTGTCAAGGAATGAAAACCAATTCCCTATGATCACTATATCAGCTGCATGACTTATCAATAAGTAGCAGTTGGTTTGATGATCATAATTCTCACCTGGCAATTCTATCATGAGGAATCCAGTAACCTGGACTAATGGCACCAAAGAGATATACCCCATTGGACTTCCTCTCATATCTGGGTATCATACTTCTCACCTGGCAATTCCATCATGATGGATCCAGTAACCTGGACTAATGGCACCAAAGAGATATACCCCATTGGACTTCTCTCTCATATCTGAGTACCCTACTCCACTCCCTAGTAGATACCTATGGGGTGACTACCTTCCTAAGTTTCAAGGTTATAATGTATTTCAGTTAAGCAACATCTTAGAGCTTCTAATTAAAATTTTGACCATTTGTATGTTACACATGAAGACATGTGAATGAAGTTCTTTCTGATGTCCCTAGAGCATGATGCCACATTGTGGTGTAAGGGTTTACCTACAGGTAATATTGATTCATTAGACGCATTCTAAGAAGACTTCATAGACCACTAGGGGGTCTTTGATGAGGATGATAATTTTTCTCTGGAATATTCAGAAACGTCAGACGCTATGGAAGACTAGCCATGGAGTGATGATTTGGATGGTGATGTTGCTGATTCAAAGTGATTAATTGCTGAAATTCTTAAGTGTGAAGAATAGCCTTCAGTTCAGGTAGAAGATGAATTTTCCAGCAGTGAGGAGGTGATAGAAGCAATTGTTATTTCCAACAGCAAGGCGGTGATAGCAGCAGTTGTTATTTCCAAACAATGGGAGAAATATGTTGATTAGGTAATAGTTGGAATTATTGGTGCAATCTGTAGATGTGGCCATGGCCCATCAATGTGAGTTGATGCATATGTAACTTTGATTTTGATAGCAAGCTTATAGATGGGTTTCCTATGTGTCTTCAAAGGATGGTACCTGATCAGGAAGCTCGCAGAACCATTAATCGTGAGATGGAGATGTACAGGAATGCCAATGGATTATTTGGCTTTGACACTGTTGTCCAAGAAAGGAAGATTTTAACGCCAAGTAAGTCATTAGAATTTAGAATGTTAATTGTGTGTTTTATTAGTAAGTTGAATTATATTTTCTTTATTTCCTATTTAAATATGTAACGAAATGTAATTTAAGTCTTTTTTTTCTTATTTGTTGTAGATGTTTGGCAAAGAAATTATGGTACAAAAGAACCTCTTACAGAATTTGTCATTCAGGTGCTGAGCCAATCTTGTAGAGATGCACGTTGTGAGCGCAATTGGAGTGTATTTGAAAAAATACACCCAAAGAAGCTCAACAGGTTAGAACTAAGCAATTACAATTATTATTATTTATGACCCTCAAGACTCATTAAATTTATTATGACCCTCTTAGAGGTTAGATTTTCAACCCCTGAATGATATGGTTTATGTCCATTACAATCTCCGACTGTCAATGAGGCAACTTGAGAAAATCCCTAACGTGGATGCCATTTTGTTGGACAACATTAACATAATGTCTCAATAGCGGGTGGAGTATGAGATGCCTATTATGGAGGAGGCACCTGTGGTTAGAGGAGAAGCAGCAACAACAGGCACAGGGCGTATGGGAGGTTGACCCATAGCCGTTATGGAAGGAGGAGCACTTTGACATCGTGGAGGGTGATGTGGCAACCCCAACACCACCTTCTACTCAATTTGATGCACATACACCCACCAGTGGTTGTCAGACAAATGATGCAAGACCTTCTAGTGGCAAATGAGCCATCACCTTTTAGGCTTTTCCTGTAAAAGGAGGAGAGGGAATCGATAGCTAGTTGTTAGATTTGTCACTATAAAGTCTAGATGAGTCGTGATGTTCAGATACACACACAAAGAGATTATATATATTTGATGTCATTATGTATGGGTTATCCAGTTTTGAGTGCTTGATTAAACAGCTATCAGGGTTCAAGATTCAGTGTTGACTTTGTTGTATCAGTCATGATTTGGCATCCACTGCATCATATATAGCAATTTTTTCCATATTTACGTGCCAACGTGCTTATTTGATGTTGTCATTGGTTTATATTTTAAAATAATGGAAAAAAATAATTTATTCTGTATTTTTAAATGCTTGCTATAATTTGTCGATTTTTGTCAATTTCCAATGTTCAACTTCAAACCCTCAACGATTTTTTGTCGATGTCAATTTTTTCAACAATGGTTCAAATCCCCCTAGAGATAAGTCTTACCCCTCAAAGGCCATATCACCTATGCAAGCAAGTTGTCTCAAGCATTTGGGCCATGTGCAAGTCCTAGGCAACTTCGACGGAATAGACGCAACCCCCATCCACAGCTTCTTAGCTGAAGGGATCTTTCTAAAGTGTTGTAAGCCAACTACATTGAATTGCAATATTCCCAAATTGAGGAAGGGCATGTGTGTTGCATAGTGATAATAGGAAGCATCTTGTCAAAAGAAAAGCAATTAAACAGTATGAAAGAAGAATCAAGGGAACCATGCCCTGGCAATGAACATCACCATCTCGTCATCACGTAGGTTTCAGTCCAACATGTGCATTGCCTACGCTGACCACTTAACAATGTACACCAAATGGCTTAATAGAAAATCAGTAAGCCTTGGAATTTAATCAACTAAGTAAATTAAACTTAGTAAGTTAGTAGGTAATTAATTCAGAAAAATTGTAGATGGAATTTACACTCATATTAGGGCGTCACGAAGCAT
>JASDQU011027947.1:18477-32493 GCA_032191745.1 Picea mariana
AGACGCAACCCCCATCCACAGCTTCTTAGCTGAAGGGATCTTTCTAAAGTGTTGTAAGCCAACTACATTGAATTGCAATATTCCCAAATTGAGGAAGGGCATGTGTGTTGCATAGTGATAATAGGAAGCATCTTGTCAAAAGAAAAGCAATTAAACAGTATGAAAGAAGAATCAAGGGAACCATGCCCTGGCAATGAACATCACCATCTCGTCATCACGTAGGTTTCAGTCCAACATGTGCATTGCCTACGCTGACCACTTAACAATGTACACCAAATGGCTTAATAGAAAATCAGTAAGCCTTGGAATTTAATCAACTAAGTAAATTAAACTTAGTAAGTTAGTAGGTAATTAATTCAGAAAAATTGTAGATGGAATTTACACTCATATTAGGGCGTCACGAAGCATRTCTTACATGACCATGGGATTTGATATTTACACAATATTTGATATTTTTATTAAAAAAAATAATGACAAAGCTTCCATTGACTCTTGATGAACACCACCCTATCAATACCAAGGCATATGCACTGATGGCATTCTCTAATAAGCTCCCACTGTCCTACCCATAAACCCAACTAACATACATGGTCACGGCGGCCACAAAGGGGCAAACATGTACTTAGGGGGAATATCACCACCCTTGCTTTACCAACCAGCCAAGCCCATTAACTAATTTTGATATTTATATTTTTCATATATATAATATTTGGGGTGAGGTCCTCTATGTTGGGGATCTCAGTGTTCCCTGTGACATTCCCTAAAATTGGGGGTGTCTCCCCACATTCCCCCAAACGCATTCCACATCTAGGAAACTCGGTGGAACATTGAGAAATAGAGAACAATTCAGAAGCTAGAATGGAAACGGATGGATTCAAGTGAGAATGGAACAGGGAAAAGTCAAGTAGGAATAACCTCGAGAAGAAACTAGCATTTCTCATCCATATCAATCATATGATGTGCCAAGCCAATTTTTGCACATATTATAGTTTCGTCGTAGTTGAATTTGTTAAGACAATTACAATCTATGGTGGCAAAATTTCCCAGATCCTTGATAGTTTTATAGTGTGCATAGATTATTGGCATTACATAAAGATGCCTCTACTGCAGATTTTGGTTTTTACAAAGACAGTTCAACAGCTCCCTTGCAGATAGCACGTTGGCCACTTCTTCTGAGGATTGAACCCTAGTGGGGGCTGTAGCAGTGCTCTGCTTTCACCAACCTAACATGCCTCTCGTGACTTTAGGGACAAGGATTAGAGATGTGAAGTCTATTTTTTTGGAGATTGTCTTCAATAGATCTAATGATTGAAGGTTTTTGCTATATCCCTTTTTACTAGTATCCAATTGCATTCATGACTAAGCAAAAACATTGGTTTGATCACATTGATACTGAGATCTATAAAACCTCATAGATCCTCTATTAGGGCTATCAGACAACAAATCCTGCCCCATAAGCAAAGAAATTTATGAGCTTTGGATTTATCCCAAAGAAATCTCAACTATTTGTTTCTTCACTGCCATTATACACAGATCAAGCTCAGATGATAGCACAGACACTCCACCTACATCTACTGATTCATCAACAATCTCATGAGCTGCTACCAAGCTATTGTCCAAGACCGAGCAGGAGAATCTTCTGGCTTCAGATGATCCTCAACAAAATCTGTGAGACTTATCATGATTGGAGATCATAAGTAATTAGTTTACTCATCCACAGCTATATTACTTTAGAAACGTGCTTCTCTCTTTCTTTACTTTTACTTACATTACAGTTTCTTGTTGCTATCTCGTTAAAGCTTTAGGCTTAATCTTTTAGACTAGGCTGGAGGTGCTTTACACACTCCTTTGCTTTATACACATTTGCTGACAATTCCGGTCCCTTTAACAGTCTTTAGTCAGTTGCGGATATCCAATATAATGTATATCCCTCTTTCTACGGCAAAGACGGAAATCAAAGACATCATTGGTCAATTTTGAAATATCTCACAAGTTCTAACAAAAAAAATCCAGAATATCAATATTTTCATTTACCTATATATAAAGATACATATGACTGCCCTAGCCCCAAGTTCCAACTCAAAGACAAATGGTGTTCATGTTTATAGTACTCTGCCTTTCCAATCTCATCTATAATATTGTTTTTAGGCATGTCCATCAATAATCAATATCTTGAAGTCTGTAAAGAGAAGGATGCAGTTTTAGAAATGGTCTAGATATAAATGTCATCCAATCTGCAATTCATAACCAAACTGCAACATCTAAATCCAATTGCTTGTTGAAACTGTCTTCCTGTGAATGATACATTAAATATGCATGCCCACAAGTTGTTCAAATCTGTCTTATACAGCAGGAATCTAGATACCCAGTTCACCATTTGGCATCCATCTACTCAAGATACCAGTTTCCTCGTACTCACATTTAGTAAATAAAGTTTGCAAGTTTAGCACTTATTTTCCAGGGTCTATTTTCCAAGTTTCCACTGAAATCATTTCAAAGCTCTAATGGGAAATAACAACCATCATGAGAGCATAATCCTTTTCTCTGGTTGTTAACATAACAAAGCAGAGGGCACTTGGAAAAAAAAAATTCAAAACTTTAAATTCCTGTTCCTGATACAATAGAAAGGACAAATAAAAGAAGGAAAATGGTAGTTGGGAATGAAAGTATAATGCTTACTACCTCAAAGTAATCCAATCTGTCATTTGTATTTGAGTAGAACAGAACAATACCAAGGTTGGCCTTCAAACCCCTCTCTAAATAATTCAGATGCTCATTAATCTGTATCTTTATATTTCCTTTTCTTTAACAAATGCATCTTATGTTTGATAAATGAACAAAAGAAAATACATCATAGAATCATATGTTTCCTGCCAAAGTAGTTTATATTCAATTTTCCAAGTAAACAAATCACAAAAACCCACTGCTCACGTCGAATACTGGTAAAACCTTGGAAGCAAGCCAGAGAAAAGACAACAATCAAAGAAGAAATGGTCATGTTAACATACCATGTATATCTTGCTACCTTTTGGCCCACATCTCTCCACAAGTTCTCTGGCTTTATTCAAGGTTGAATCTAGTGCTTCAAGTGCTCTCAAAACTGGTGCCGTCATAGTTATATTTGACTTCTCAATATCATCAAACAGAGGCTTTAAGAGCTTCAACTGACCAACAAGGTTACTACAGTTTGACCGATTGTGCCTTGCCTTCTCAGACAAGGAGATAAGTAGTTGAACTGAAAGTGACATGTTACTTGGCAGCAATTGCATGGTTTCCATTGGCATTACTGAAAGAATTAGGCAGTAAAAATAAAAGTTGTGCCTGTCTGGTGCTCCTGAATCCTATCTGTTGTTTACTCAGTTATTTTCTTTTACTGTCTGGTTCTACACAAAACAGAGAAACCATTTATTTGCTCAATTACTTGTCTTTAGCATCAACTCATTCAAAAGTGCATCCATGTTTAACCCTTTTCAGGTCAAATGAAAACTAGATATCAAGAATACACAGTGTTACAGATAAAGCATGTGCAATAAACCTTTGATAACATCAAAAACATAATATCACATCTTCAATATTCTCAATTTGCAATTCTATCATAGTCCATTGGAATGTAAGAGGAAATATGTTTTGTGTACAAAAATTATGGCTGAAAATAACAGTTCTAACTTCTGCTCCAGCACATAACTTTTCTGCTAAGTTACCAGCAAACAGATATGGAAACAGAAACATGATTGGAAACAGAAATGGAAAATTAAAGACAGAAAGAGCACTGAGGGACATTAAATAACAAACATAAAAAAACAGCTGAATGTGCAGGGGAAAAAAGGAACACTAAAACATAAAACCCTCCATCATGATTTCAGAATTACAGTTTAATAACCTGGATTTCTGTCAATATAAAGATGTGAAATGTTAGCATAGAATGTGTTTTCTCATTTTCCCCTCTTTTTTATTGGAGGGGATTTCCGTCAATATAAAGATGTGAAATGTTAGCATAGAATGTTTTTTCTCTTTTTCCCCCCTTTTTTATCGGCGGGAGGTGGGGGATGAGCAAAGCTGAATAACCTGGATTTCTACGAATGAATCTCTTCTTTGTTTTCCAAGTTAGTAAAAGGCTAATAAGTGTTTGTGTTATATGCCTAAACTCCATAAGCATTGATGCAATTAAATATAAAAGGCTTTATAGCAGTGTAGCACGGGCAACAATCCACTCCCCTGGGGCACATATCCCCCACTTTTTCTCATCCCAGGGACTCGGGGACTGCAAGGGTATGTCCCTGTCTAAAAGGGGATGTCCTAAGTGTTGATGTTTCAGCATCGGGCAGACATTCTCCCAGATTGGTCATGCTGACCAAGGGAGAATGATACATTCACTCACGGGGACATGCTAATTTGGCTAGTGGTGAATAGCCCAGGATATTAATGTTTCTCCAGTTAGCAGCATCGGGCGAACATTCTCCCAGATTGGTCATGCTGATTTGACCAAGGGAGAATGATACATTCACTCACGGGGCCATGCTGATTTGGCTAGTGGTGAATGGCCCAGGTGTAGTCTTTCTCCTAGTAGTCATGTTGATTTAACAAGTGGTAAAGACTCGAGATGCTCTCACATTGCCTGCTCTAGGGTGGAGTGATCTATTTTTTATAGGGCAGATTTGACTTGTTTACAAATCTAATCTAATGTTGAAGATGTAGGCTCAAGAGACCTCTTGTGATGAGGGGCTTCTCGGTGAATCTACTCAACATTAGAGCCCTATATTAATTAGACATGCATGTGAGGAGATGATACATCAACAAGGCTCATGGACAACTTTTCTAGTGAAGAAGAAATGCCAAGAAGACAAGACAAACCATTGAAGAAACCCCAAAAAGCATTAAAGAAGAAATTGAAGACAAAAGAAGAAGTCGGCCCCACAAGGAAATTGAAGGTGACTCAAACTGTATAAATAAAGGTTGGATCGTTTCACTTGTCCCACAATATAACTCTTCTCATCAAGTGCGTTTTAGCCAGTTACAGTGCGCAATTCCAGTTGACAGTTACTGTGCGCAGTTCCCAGTTGACAGTTGCAGCACGCAATTCCCAGTTGACAGTTGCAGTGCGCAGTCCCCAGTTGTATGTTGCAGTGCGCAATTCCCAATTGTCAATTGCAATGCGCAGTTGCCAGTTGCGCTCTCTTCGAGGTGCGCTATTTTTCTGGAGTATCTTAACAGTTCTTTTGAGGTGCGCTATCCTTGAGGGTTCTTCCTCATACAAGTGCGCAATTATCTTGTGTTGGGTTTCTTCATGTAAATGGTGATGAACTTGGATTGATTTCTTCTTAAGAAAAGTTGCTAGGTTTTCTCCCAAGGTTGGGTTTACCAGGGTAAAATTTTGTGTATATTGTGCATGGCTATCTTTCTATGATTCTGTTGTTTCCCCTGCAGTTATTTTTGGTTGAGATTTTCAGTGTGTAATTATTCTATGCTAACAGTGGCATAAAATTCTGTTTGAAATCATAAGGAAATAATTATCAGATCTAGAAATTGAAAATTCAACACTAAGGACTAGACGTTTACCCCAGAAAATGAGGACATCTATGAGGCATTCCTTGATAGTTTCAAGGACATCTGGACATCCCTTGTGCAAACCAAGATCCATTGGGCACTGGTTCTCCAAACAAATATTCACTTACAGGTTCAACATTCACACCAGGACAATTGCTATTTATGCAGTTCATGTCGGAATACTATGTAGCATGTTTTTGTAATGGCAGATAATCACAACAACCATTTTTGAATCCATGCTAGGTAGGTTCTTGTACGTTATATCTACTCTTTTTGGGGAGGTTTAATATCCAGATTCCACACAGACAAGGTCTTTCAAACTCATTATTTAGAAAATGCTACATTATTGAGTTGTATTATAGTCATATGTTCTAGCATCTCTGCTTTTTAATTTTATATTTCTTTAATATTTTTAGTTTTTTAACATTTTCTGTCATCACCATCCGGCCGTCTCCTAGAAATTTGGGGCTACCTTCCAGTGGTATCTGAAACCCATCCCCCAGTCCACAAAACACGGTGCAACAAATCTATATAGTGATAATATTATATGCAGAGGATTGAATTACATGTAAAGGGCATAATTATTCAAAAAAGGGCTACCTTCCAGTGGTATCTGAAACCCATCCCCCAGTCCACAAAACACAGTGCAACAAATCTATATAGTGATAATATTATATGCAGAGGATTGAATTACATGTAAAGGGCATAATTATTCAAAAAAAGAAGGGTTACGACTTATAAACCTAAGCGAACTTTGGAACATTATTTAATTAGGAAAGAAAAAAAAAGAGGACCATCAAGAGAGACCTTTGCCTAAAGAGTTATTGGATGAGGGGCTGAGACACATGGGAAAGCAGGACCTCCAGCAAAAGTCTTAAAAATGTTTGGCAAGGCTGAAAGTAGAGTGTGAATGTCACCACTGTACCATTTTTGGGTCTGAAAGTGCAACATTGGACGCTGAATCACAGCTTAATCATTATACTTGTTTTGCTATTCCAGCTATTCCCTTGATATGTAATTGAGCAAAGGCCTCGTTCCCTCTAGCAAATGGGACTGCTTGTACGAATGTTACAGATAATTTTCTCTTGCCCTTAACTTTTTATGTGATTAATTGCTTACGTTGCATTTACATTTACGTCTTGAATATATATATTAAACAAGATTTTCTTTTGAATGATTGTTGATACTGTGACAGAGGTCTAGCACATCACAGTTTGGGCTAAATTAGGTTAGTGGTTAGACATATTTTAGTGTAGGTATTTTTTGAAAAACTATTAAGTTTTGGGGAGGGGGGGAATGCCACTTTCCTCAAAACAGCATTTCCCCATTTGATTCCCCGCATTTCCTAGTCATTTCCTTTGAGAAACATTTCTAGAGAGAAGCAGTACAGTGAACAGGCAATCTCTGACAAGACATATTTTTAGTATTCTAGTTAGGGTGTGTGACTCACAAAAGATGCATTTGTCCCTTCTAAGTTTCTTGTGTTGGTCATCATGACAGGAAGATGAAATTCAAAATATCTTAAACTCCTTTAGTTATGCATACACTTTATGGATTAAGAATCACAGAATTAATAGCTAAACATGGCAACAACATAACAGCAGAATGGACTACCAACTGATTTGGGACCATCATCTTATCGATCGTTAAAAAGCACAAATTGAAGAAGCAACAAGGCATGTTGAACAAATTAATTGTGAACTAGTTTTCCTTCCCAAAAATGATATCTCAATTGTAAACTAGTTTTCCTTCCAGATCTGCAAAACAAGTTATGCCCAAATGGAGAAATAGAAAATCCTTTCATCTCTTGATTGCTCAAAATTAATAACGACAAACTGATAGCATAACAAAGATAGTGTTTAGTGGCTAGCCAACAAAATGGGCACTTGAAATAATAATAGAAAACCTGAGAATTGGTAACCATAAGGAGCTCGAGTTTGTCACGCTTTCCTTTCCTGGAACAGAACCATTCCTAAATAATTAAGTCCTATGAGTATCTCAATGCCATATATCTAAATATTTTTTCCATAGGCAAGTCATAAAATGCCAGTAACGACCTAAATAAATCGCAATTTTTCCACACATCTTCATCTATGAGAAACCCATATATTTTAAGGACAATGCCGGTTGGTTCTGGTAGTTCTTGGGCTGAGGGTTGTAACTAATGATTCCTGAGGAGCAAGTGCACTAAATCATGCAACAAATGCCTAAGGGGGATGCAGAAAACATGGGATTCTATCACCTCAAGAAGCCCAACCTTCCTGCGGTTCCACAGCCTATGGGAGAAAGAACTGTGCTAAAGAAGCAACATTTACATAAGTTTTGTATATCTGCAGAAGAGCAATTTGATTGTACAGATTTATTATTTATACAAGTACCACAAATTTCTCTTCTGATCAACAAAACAGGGCAATGATTTATTGAAGAACCCCTTCTTTTTTTCTTTTTTTCTTTTTTTCTTTTTTTCTTTTATCATTTTTGGTTTTTTGGGTGGGAATAGCATTTCCCCGTAATTCCCCCAAGTTTCCTAGATGTTTCCTTTTTAGRAATGTTTATAGACAAAAACAATCGGGGGAACATGCCGTTTCTGATAACTCAATTTTCTAGTATTCTACTTAGGGCTTGTAACTCAGGAAAGATGTATTTGTACTTTTTAAATTTCTCACRTAACATGCAACTAAAGACAAGATCTTGCAATAGTGATCATGCCAAGAAGATGCAATRCAAAATGTCTTAATTCAGTTATTTATGAAAGCATAGTATGAATTAAGGATCGCAGAAGTAACAGTTAACCATGGCAACAATATAACAGCTGAATTGACTCCCAACCAATTTCAGAGCATCATCTTATAGATCATTAAAAAGCACACATTGAAGTATTGATGCAAATAACATTTCAGGGAATATATCGCCTAGGGTTCAAAAAGAAACTCACTGAAAATTTCAGGGAAAATATTGAAAATTATTGGAAAATATCAGCAAGAATAAACTTAGACCTGAAGAATTCTGAAAATATCAGACAAATCAGCAACCTGGAATTCTTGGGAGAAATTGAAAATATCAGGAGAAATTGGAGATATTTGCAGCACTACATTGAAGAAGCCACAATAAAATTATAAATATTTACAAAATCAATTAAGAACCTGTTTTCCTTCCAGATTTGAAAACCAAGTTATGCCCAAATGGAGAGATAAGATAAGATGAGATAATTTAATTAATGTCCAACAAATGACCACAAATAGCTCGATGGGACTGCTAAGTGAATCCGTGAGAATACAAAGTGGGAGCGCTAAAGCGGCTCCTGGAAAACGATGATATAAGCAAATCTATCCTAGGCTGAGAAAAATCCAAAACCAATGTCCTGACTCCTACCAGCATGGAGAAGTGAAACAAAGCGATGATGCAGATACATACATGCGGTGGAGAAAATTCTTGCATCTATTGATCACTCAAAATCAACAAAGAGAACTTGATAGGATATAGGAAAGAATCAAGATAGTATTCAGCATCTAGCCAACAAAATAGGAGCACAAAACAATAAGCCTAAACATCACAAGTTGATATACTCAGAAATGGATAACCGATACTCTGTAACCACAAGAAGCTCAAGTTCATCAAACTTTCGATAGCATCTAGGTTGATCTCTTATCCATATGCAATTCATAGTGCATCAGTGGTCACCTAAATAAATCAGATTTGATGCAGCATGTGCAAGGACTCCCACCTTTGTAGAAACACATATATTGGAAGGATTGCATGGGTGGGTTCTAATGCTTCCTGTCACCTGGATTGAAACTGATAAGCACTAAGGAGCATGTGCACTAGATCATGCAAATGCCTAGATGGGGTTACACACTGCAGTTACCAAGCTCAGCTCACGAAAAAACTCGGCAAGGCAAAAAAGTAAGAGTTCAACTAAGCTCGTCAAAAACTCGGGGAGAGCTGAGCAAAAATCAGGAAAAAACAGAGAAGAAAATGAGCCAAAAAGACTCACTCTCTGGATTATATAAAAGAAGGTGGCGAGTTTTCTGACAGATCCACAGGTCAAAATTGTTGACCCATCAACAACCCACGAAGTACTCGCAGGTCAAGTTATTCGTAGCAAGTTGAACTCGCTGACACCGAGTTTGACTCACCATCAAGTTGAAACCTTCCGTTTCAGCAGGCAAGCCGAGTTTGATCCCCATGTCTGGATCAAACCCAGCAGGTCTGGAAACACTAAGACACACAACGTAGGACCCTATCACCTAAAGGGAGCCAGACCTTCCAATGGTTCCACACCTAAGGTTAAAAGAACATTGCTAAGGAAGAAGCATTTATGTAAGTTTCAGATATCTGTTGTAGTGTTGCACTACTTGGACTCAGCAAAAAATCAGCAAGGGTTTGAAATCATTAACTGGGTAAAAGCTCAGCGAAAAATCTCTGAGCAATAAAATTGAGGCAGAAACTCTGCCTCTTAAGTTACTTTTTCTGCCGCAGCTGCTGAATTTTTGAAAAAATGGCAAAAAAATGCCTGAATCACAATCTGTGCTGATAAATCATTTCAGGCAGAACTCGTCAATTAATCTGCGACTTCTCCAACACTGAACTGTAGAATAGCATTCTGTTTGTATCTATAACTTCAGCAACAATCAGAATTGATCAGAATTGTATGGACAATTATTCCACTTTCCAAACTGGTGAGCAGAGTCAAACCTTAGCCAAAACTCCTGGTCAAAGTCACTCAGACTCAATTTTGGTTAATAAGTTTCAGTTTTTCTGAGCTTATAGTCCCTGATATTTTTGAGTGTATGTTTCCTGATTTTTTTAATAAGCCAAGTTATTTCCCAGTTTTGCACCAATTTTCGCCATGCCACCGAATTGACTCTCCACTTTGGATTTGCCTAGTCTGGGTCATGTGACTTTGATCACGATTTTCTCTTCTGCTGAATGGAATAAGGTAATCATCTGGTGAAGGTCCAAGGATGCTATAAATTGCATTCATTGCTGGATGTGTGCCTATTGCTGACACTGGTAAGGATTTTGAAGCCTTTATGACAGTTTTAATACCCATCACAACACGAGCTAATACCAAACATGGATGGATAAATAGATAGTTTTTATTAAACATGGATGTAACCTGAAAAATAAAGTATACCAATATCTTACCTAGGAGTCACCTTGGCATGCCTCCTTTTACCAGCAGGGAAACAACTCCACAGAGGCAGGTTCTGTGAAAGTCCTTAAGATATAAAAATATAACATACGTAAAGTGGCCGGTGCAAACCTCTCAAGCCACATGAGAACATGGATACATGAGAACATGGATAACTAATAAACATGGAATTATGATTGAGCCTTGAGCTTCACCAGCTCAAAATCAAATTGTCTTTCGATATATACATTTCATCCAGATGCACCAAGTTGAATAACAAATATCAGATGTTTCTGTATATTAACCTTAAAAAGAGAAACCAGTTATTCCTACGGTGTCGGGCTCGGACCAGAGACAAAGTGGGTTTGGTCAATAGACACGGAGTTCTTTAGAGACGAAAAAAGAATTCAATCACTAAACAAAGCGAGTTCAGTCCTAATCTATGAGAACAAGAAACGGGAAAGGGTACAAGAAATGGGGCTAGAGGATTGGGAGAATAAAAAATGTGTTTAGTAATGTTTTATGTACTGTCAATATGGAAACGGTAACGGGAACGGGATTGGAACAAAAAACGGGTCTCCTGGTCAAGTTTTTGGTAACAGAGGTTCAGTCTATTAATCAGAATGTGGCAGCTGCCAAGCAAACGTCACAAGTTCAAATCCAACAGAGTTGCCCCTTCTCGACCACAAAACATATGCCCTAACCCAATAGGCAGATGCAATCTACGTCCGAAAACCCAATCCTCTTGGAGGGCTCTACCCTACACCTAAGTTCCCTCTGGATTCATGACATTCAACTTTTCAAGCAATCAAGGGATTCTCCCCACCTGTGATCGTATTAAGGTCAAGGCATTTCATAGGTTTCAACATGATCTATGTAAGGAGAGACTTCATTTAGGTGGAACACAAGCAGTGCCAACATGATTTTCTGCAAAAATAAATAAAAATAAAAAACTATTGGGGATTGCAGTTTCATTACCTGGATAATGCCCATGAAATGATGATAATCCACAAAGCAAGCCTTACTGAGCCGCAGATTACGAACTGATCAGGCATACTCACCAACCCAAGTGTTTTCCAGGCCCGTTGAGAACTGAATTCTGCTCAAACACTGTCCGATTCATCGTCGCAGACATTATAAACCGTGTTCAAATCAGAGCAGCACCCATATTCCTGACAGAATCACAGTTCCCCATGCTGTCTCTCTGCATACAAAATCACAAGACCCTAGAGTGCACTAGATTAGGCAAAGACCCAAATACATCACGTGAGGAATAGTCAGACACTACAGCTATGGAGTATATCCGGTGAGAGTCAATGAGAGAGATCAAATGCACTTAATGTGATCGTAAGGTAAATGGCAGGAAGGAGTTCAGAAATGACCATGGGGAGTCCATCCATTGACAAAACAACCTTTGATGTTGAAGGAGGAAGCGAGGTAAAAGTTACGATACGGAACCTTGGTAATGTGGAAGGGGTGTCTTTGGAAATTAGTAATGATTGAAAATTTATAAGTGGATTATGAGTATTTAGGGATATATTTAGATTATCTAAAATGAAATGTTAGAGTGACAATCGAGATGAGAAAATAATATTATATTTTATAATAGTTAAGAATAGGTTTTTTTTCAAAGGTTAAAGGTTATAGGTTAATTTAAATTTCAAGTAATTATATTTCTCTAAACTTTTGCAAGTTTTTTGTGTCACAAATAAGAAGATCTTATACACCAATTTAGTGTTGGCTTACTTTAAAATTAGATTAAATTGTTATTATTAAATATTTTTTTAAACTTCTCAAACCACCAAATATATATAAAATACTTAACAAGTGACATATATATAATACTTACAAATGACATATAAAATCAAATATATATAAAATACTTAACAAGTGACATATATATAATGCTTACAAATAACATATAAAATCAACATGAAAATGTGAATATAAAATAGATTAGAAATGTTTCAATATGACTTTTTGGATAGATTTGAACATAAAATATTATATAACATTTCATTGTGTACTTATATTTTTTATAAATAAAATTAAATTATAAAACTTTTAAAAATAAATCAAATCTATTAATTCAGCATGTGAAAGCATTATCTAAAATGTATTTTTATAGCTTCTTGATTATAAAAATGTAAAATCAATTCTATTTAAAAACAAAATCTAAGTCAATATATAAAACATTGACCCTATAAATATAGCTTTGTTTTTGTTCCCGGTCAATATATAAGCATTGACTATGGAAATGATACCCATTGATGGGTAGTGGTTGTATGCCTAATATGTAGTTTATATATTGTTTATAGTAAGGTTAGCAAAGAGGAGTAGGGAAGTGTATTGTTTGCATTAAAGTTAGTAAATATGAGAAGGAGAGGGGTATAGCAAGGAAATATTGGTTGTATAGTTGGATATAGAGAGAGTTGTTATGGAAGGTGAGAGGTTATAAGTTCAAATATAGAAGGGTAAAGTATGTATATCTATATAAACTTTAGCAATCAAATAATGGAGAAGTTCCTTATTTACAGATAAAGTGTTTTATACATTAATTTAATGTCTGATTATAATTTTAAAATTAAATTATTAATATTATTATGTAAAAAGTGTTCATTAAAAATGTAATGAGTGATCATAATTACAAGTTCTAAAATAATTTAGACAAAATCTAATTGTTTAATCGTATAGAATTACATTTTACAATTAACCTTGTCCACTCAAAATAAATAAATGAAGCAATTATTACATTTCTTTGCCCTCCGTATGGAATAGAAAAATTATGAGTTATGTTGTTTTTTGAAATAAAGTGTAAGTAATTTATTTTGTGGTTGGAAAAGTAGTTGTAATCATTTTCCTTTCTCCGAAACAGTTTGTTAAGATTTCATTGATTAGTTGGTGCTTGGTTGGCAATTGTTAAGCAATTAATCATTCAACCAACCCCATTTTCATGAATAGGAGAATAGCTTTGACGAGGGCGAAGAGCCTTAATGTATATATTATTTGTTTACTTTAGTGTTTTTAGTGTTTAAATTTTAAAAAGGTTTTTTTGAGTTGATAATTGCAGAGTTGATTGTTTTTGGTAAAAATATTATTTTGATTTTTTATATTTTTTCAAATTTTAGTTATTTAAGTTGTTTTAAAATTAACCAAAAATTCTGGATGTTAGGTTTACGAGTTGTTTACAATTTTGAAAGAGAATGTGAAGTTTTTGATGAATTTATTGATGATTAAGAAAAAGCTTTGACATTATATTAAGGTTTGGAAATTTTTAAATTAATAATGGGGATTCTTCAATAATCATTAGACAAGTGGAAAGCAAAACTTAAGTTATT
>JASDQU011027948.1:9619-21262 GCA_032191745.1 Picea mariana
TCGAATTGATCCATACACTTTAGGGGCATTCAAGGAGAAATAAACATTGGCATACATGATCAAGAAGAATTGTATGGTTCTGTCTTGATATTTGTGTGGTTATCCCTTAATAAAGAAAACAAAAATATGTTGTGTTAATAAATACAACATCCTTATTGGGTATTAGAATTTATATGCATGAGCTATTTTAAGTATCCTCATAATCTTGCAATAATGTTATATTTGTAAAAATACTACGTTATGTAATAAGGCCCTAATCACTCTTATTAGTGTCTTTACCTTTACATTAAAGTATTTTCCTCCTTATTTTTATGAAAAGGAGTTTCTCCCTCACTTATGCATCTCTTATCATATTATCAATACATTCAACGATGTATTAGTTTTATTGGAGAGATCTTCTTCCATAACTCAAATTTGTAGGCACAATCCATCATTGCGCATAGAGGCACATCCACTCTTTTTCTTTGTTTTTGACTCTTATTTTTGTTCTCTTAGTTTTGTTTTTTGGGTTTTTTCAATAGTTGTAATAGTAGTTCCATTTTGGCTACAAGAAAACTGCACTAGGGCCTTTGAGGAAGGATTACATAGCTTTGTTCTCATCGAGAATCATTAAGTGTTTTTGCAAATTGTCAGTATAGACAACAAGAAGTGCAATGAAATTTTGTTGTGCAATGGTGGATGCTAGTATGGTTGAGATAAACATTGTTATCGACTTGACAAGAACTGTGACCTAAAAATGAGAACTCTAGACTGAAAAATTCATATTTGTGAGTCAAAAACACCAAAATCAACCCCCATTTCGAAAAGTGGTGCTACTAGTAGCACCTTTTTCTTTTGGGGGGTTAAAATTACAACCTTTTGCAACCATATCCTTTCAACAACTTAATGTTGTCGAAAAAAACCTTATATCAACTCCCAAATCAAAATGAGGTGTGAAGAACAACACCATTTTTTATTTGTGAGGTTAAAACTACCATTTCTTTGAGACCTTCAAACATGACAACTAGTACCATTGCAACCAAAACCTTGAAATCAACCCCCAAATTGAAAAGTGGTGCTCAACGGTAGCAACCCCCCTTTTCTTCTAGGGATAAAATTACTAGTTTTTTGAAATTAGCTTTGACAATTGATACCCTTGGAACACAATACTTAAGACCAACCCCCGAATTAAAAAGAGGTGCTATCAGTAGCACCCTCTTTTTTTTAGGGGTTAAATTGTAACAATTTAAAAACCAAGGACCAAAAACCTGTTACTATTGCAAACAAAATTTTAAAAAAAGAGAAAAAAAGAAAAGATAAGACCCACAAATGAGAAAAAAAAAACATGATTTTTTTTTAAATAAACATTTTACATAAAAATAAACAATAAAAATACACCATAACTTGAAAAAAAAGTTTATTAAAAGTAATTAAAAAAATACAAATATATATATTTTTTTAAATAAACATTTTACATAAAAATAAACAATAAAAATACACCATAACTTGCCTCCATTATTTGTTCTTAAACACTTGATTGACTTGTCAGTTCTCTTTCAACCAAAACTCTAAAACATGTCAGCTTTTATTTTGAGAATATAGACCCACACCTTTTTAAAGTAATCATCTACAAATGTCATAAAGTATGATGATCCTCCAAAATAAACCGTAGGGGATGGCCCCCAAACATATGAATGTATATAATCTAGAATACCCTTACTTGTATGAATTTACCGGTGAACTGTCAAACCAAGGGCACACATGCCTTAATAGGCCTTACAACCATATGTCCATTTTACATGTGATAAAAAATAAAATCCATAAAAAAAATTACAATTGCATGCCAAAGCACGTGAAACTATGAAACATCAACCAGTTTCATTAACAACATCCCTCCAGCTCCAAATACAATTAGTTGAATCAAGCACTCCTTAACTGAGTACTTCTTCCTCAATGTGCTTTTGCCAATGCTTCACATTAATCCTTGTAATGCATTTCCATGTGTCATTTTACCATGATTAAATACCCATCAACCATTCTTCATTTTGTTTCTCCCATGCTCCCAACATCATACCACTCTCATGAGAGAGTCCAGGTCAACCCATGCTCTAATACCACTTTTTGGAAACATGTGCCCATGGAAAATATAAACCGAAACATAAATTAATTGTGAAGAAACAATGAAAAAAAAATATAATAGAAAGAATTTGACATGACACAAATTTACGTGGTAAAACCATGACAATATGCCAAGGAAACATCCACGGGGAAAGGTATCGGTATTCTTAATGCTCAAAGGTAAAGATTACAATCTTCCCACAACGAGATTACAAAACTTGCCAATTGCCAGAGCTAAATATTAAAATCTTCCCACAACGAGCTTACAAAACTTGCCATTTGCCTCTTAGGGATACACATATATCTAACATCTTCAACACAAATGCCACCATGAACTACCATCGTTACATGAACCACCACCATTCACCAGTTTCGATTGTTGTGGCAATTCCAACAATCTACACCTTGAAAACACTTAGTCCGTGAGAAAATGGATAGGGAGATGTTTGGGACAATACTCTCTTGATTAAGTTTGCCAATGTTACACCCCAGTTTTAATCCTTATGAACTAGAATGTATTTATGTATATGTGACTTAGGCTGGTGAGCCGGTATGTTGAAAGGTCAGGGTGCCTAGGAATGTAATATTGCATATATATTAATAGAATACATCATTGGCTACAAGACAGACAAGGACAAGAGTGATAGAGGGATACGATTCCATGAGAGAAGGGGGGTGGATGAGGGGGACTCCTTTTATTAATCATTTATTACCCACATTTGGGTGAGGGGGCACATGAGTCTCTTGGGGATACCACATCCTGGCTATTTAAACCCCTCCTTGGGATGTTTATGGTATTCACTCCTTGGTTCGTTTTTGTTGTTACTTGTTGGGTTTCATTTTTTTTTCTCAATCATTTTGTTTCCTCATTCACTTATGCCCATTTGTGTGTTGGGGATGGCATAGAAACAAATATCTAGAGGAGGAGAGCCATTGCTAGACGGATGTAAGAAATTATTGATTATTCCTGAAAGAAATGAATTTCTGAGTGCTTGGATGCATTGGCATGTAGAGTCTAACGGTTAACAACTGAGAATCCTTAGAGTTTTCTAACATTGAGATTCATGAACAATAGCATTGGAGCCTTAAAAGAGAAATGGAAAATACTTAGGGAATGCATTGCAGATAAATGGGTTCATTTCTTTGGGTTGTCCAGGCTGAAGGGAAGAGTACTCGAAAATTAGGATTGTTGTGTGGGTGGGAAAACCTGAGAGCTTGATAGATAACTGTTGTGTGTTTAGAGTCATCCTAGAACCCATCCTTATGGATTCATAGCTGTGGCTCGGGGGTGACTTGCTGTTGAGATTTGGAACAACAATGTATATGGTTGAGTGGAACGTCCTTGGTCTGCAACTAATTGGTGAATGTTTACGTGAAAATATAAGTGCTCTCTTTGTTTTCTGTATAATGTATATTCCGTTGTGTATTTATTTATCTCTGAGATGTATTTATATGTGCATGCTTGTTGGTTATTGTTGTGCATGGAATGTTGTTCATTTCTTGGATGGTTTAGCATGAATCTTGTTAATTGCATGTGTTGAATCCATGTTTCTTGATTTAAAAGAAGGGAACAAAATTTGAAATCAGTCCAAGAAGTAAATATGAATTAAAGATTGGTATCTGATCTATAGTAGGAAATAAATTTATTGGTTTTCTAATCTGGGTATGTTACCATAGGTATTCGAGCGATTTTTTTCGTGTTTATGGTATCGAGTACATTACAGAGTGGTATCAAAACGTTCTTGAAGGGCATTCTGGAATTAGTGTAACTTAGCCTGGTGGCTGGAGACTTTACAAATTGGTATCAAAGTTGTAGATTTACAACATCGGGCCTTCAAGGGCCTACTATATAACAAGAAAAAATATTTTTGAAGGAGGGTTTTATTTTGAATGAAAACATTCACAGTGTTCACAGTAAGAAGTTGGCCATTTATTTTTGCACTTATTAGTATATTGTTAGGGATTCCTATGGTAATTGTTAAAACCCTACATGCTTGTGGTGATGGCCACATTGCCACCAAGTTCATTTTCAATATTGTTCGGTGCAAACTTGATGTCAAAAATACAAATCAATTCGATAATTGCAAGGATGGTGTGTGTTCTTGTGAAAATTATTGATGATTATATGTGAGCAAAGGAGAGAAACCATAACTTCATGAATTGTTTTCCTTTCCATGTTAGTTCTTGCTTCTTTTTTAGAAATTTCAATGTTCCAACGAGCCATCCTTTGGTTGATTGGATCACAGAGTCGACAGTTATGCCTCCTGGACAACCATAGATCAATCCTCTATGTGGTTTTAAATTATTGATCTATGATATATACCGTTTATTTATCCCACATGAATTGGGGAAGTATTGCTTAAAGGGTTTATAATCAAAACCAACCCTTAATTACTTGTGTGTGAAAAGAGAACTATGGAACCCTAAGGAGCTGCATGCAATGCAAAATTTTGGTTGAGGTGACCAGTGGCCCGGTGGACCAAACCGATATCGAATCATTCCTTGTTGGAGGGATGTTTACATGGGGGTAGACGATGGACCAGACCGATGTCAGATCACTCCTTGTTGGATGGATTTTTATGTTGAAGCTTTCCTGGTGGCCCAGTAAACCGGACCGGGGTCGAATGATAAGGAGCCAGATGGAGGTTTGCACAGGGAAACCAGTAGGCCGGTGGCCTAGTGGCCCAGATCGAGGTTGACTGATAAGGAGCCATATGGAGTTTTGCATGGGGAAAATGAAGGCCCAATATCCCATTGTACCGGTGGAATGAACAAAAATCGTTTAGAAGAGAATTGCATAGAATCTTATGCGATGGCCCAGTGGACTAGACTAGACCAAACCAAACTCAATTGGCAGTAGTTATATGGAAGCTTGCCCGATGGGCCAGTGGACTAGACCGAGTTTTACTGAAAGGGATCCGAATGTGAGTTTTTGTGTGTGGGGTGCCCAATGGCCCGATGTCAATGCCACACCCCTACAGTGTCAACACCACATCATCATCCACATGTTTTCTAGTGTAACTAATGCAAAGTGGATGGGTGGTTGTACCTAAGTGGGCGTATTGAGGAAGGGGCCCTTTTTCCTTACATTCCCTTCAACGCAAGGATAGATACTAGTCGTTAGATCTAGGGGGATGAGGGATATTGGTTGTTGCTCTCTTAGACAAAGATTAGGAGAGAGATTCATCGCACTGGAGAACGCAATCACCGACTAAATCGAGAATTATTGCAAGGGTCTTGGCGGAGCTTGGGGTTCTGTTGCATGGTGGAGTCAAGCATCTGGTGGGTTGATGTGTTGATGGGGGTGTATTCTCAGTTGGGGTACATTTTCATATATCAGACAATCATATAAGTGGAAACTGGGAAAGTCTTAGGTAGTGTCAACTGTGGGGGATCCACTAGGTCCATGTGCCCGGTGAGGTATGAAACCACCTCCAAGGCCAGCATTGGTTTTGTAACATGATCGTCATTCATTGGATGGGGTATGCCACATCGGTGCCAAGTAATTCCATTTTGGATGGTACATGTGGTGAGGGACCACGTGGGAGCCACATGGACAAGAGGTGGTTTTTGGCGAAAAAGTCTTGAAAACTTAAAAGGGACGTAAATTTTGATCATGAGTTGGGTTTTGAGCATGGTTATAGTCGTAAAAAATATATTGAAGAGAAGAAATATATTATGAGATCATAATTGGATTTATAGATGATTATGAAATATGGTTTGAGAAAAGAAGGAAGGAATATTTTTGTAAAAAGGACAAAGTTACAGATTCTAGATTATTGCAAAATCTTACTGGAATGACTGATGGAGAAAATGAAGGTTGTTGTGTGTTTACCATTATGATTACTATCAAATCCCAATATAAAAAATTCCTTGTTTCTTTGTGGATTTTCTGCTACAGTTGGGAAAATTTGACCTTCTAGTGAAATCACACCAGAGGAGAAAGTGTATAAATGGGGTGAAAACAAATTTTTCAGGAAGCCATAACATTAAGCTCATAAATCAGATTGAGGTAGAGGAATAATCATTGGAAATATACTAAGGAGGAGGAGATATCTGGCCACCCAAATTTTTGAGTTGGGCAACACATTGTTCTCAGAAAATTAAAGAAGGCCTCTGGTGGCTTTAGGTGCATCATCTCCCGGGGTCAATTACGCAGTTTGGGAGTAGTACATTTTTGTTTGTTTGTTATTAGAGTAGTGCAGTGGAAGCATGGTACAAGTATAAGAAGTTCAAGGGTGAAATAGTGAAGACTCATGCAATTCATTATATGCATAGTTAATCTGTAAAGAAAGGTGTAATCATACTTCAAGGAAGGGTGTCAATAATCTAATAGAATTGAGGACAACCAAGAACAACAAAGGGAGTTATACATGATAAGAAAAAATAGTTGATGAAAATTGCTACAACAACACTTATGATATGGATAACCATATATAACACGAGAAGTTGGAGATCATATGCACTCATGGGCATGTTAGGATGCATTCTTAGTGTAGATAGATATGCATTAGTATATGTGGAAGTGTTTTAGAGTACACATAACTTATTGTAGACTAGGAGTAGTCTATTGTAGACTAGGAGTAGTATATTGTAGACTAGGAGTAGTATATATATATATATATATATATATATTAGAGTGCTAATGATTGTTGTTGTATAGGAAAAATGAAGTTATTGCATGGTTGAAAGTGTTGATGGTGATGCATATGGAAGCCATCCATATGAAGGAAACAATAGGAAGATGAAATTTTGAATAAGAGGATGGTGAAGGAAGTACGATAGCTCCTACTAATACCAACTAATCAAGTAGAATCAAACCAATTAAATGATAGCTATGCATGTATGAATTTGATGTATTATGTTGAAGGGAATTTAGATAAGAATTTCCTTAGTGAGAAATTAAAATTTAAAGTGATATTATTATGTGTTTTGAATGCATTCATTGGAATGATTTACCATTTGGTATGGTAAAGGATGAAGTATTGTGAGAGTTATAAAAAATATTTAACTGTAGAACGCATTTGTATGACATAACAACATGTTAGGAATGTGTTAGTTATGTGTTAGTAACCAAAGCATTAAGGGGGTATAAACTTTTTATAGAAATGAATGCCAACATAGCTAGTTATGTGTAATGCCATGACATGGTTGGATATGGAAAGGCTATGGTGCCACACAAGTATCCTATAGTCTTCCTTCTATAATTGATGTTTGGACTGCAACGTTTTTTCCAACACTGAAGAGCCAAAATTATATTATCGGTGTTGTGTTTGGGTTAAAAAGGAAGGTATCCAAATAGTCAGGAGAGTAATTAAGAAGTGTGTGGATGATGTGTCAAGGCATTGGATGGAACTTCCAATTCACCATGGTGCACTAGTACATTTGGGTCATTTCCCAACGTCATTTTGATGCCCATTCGATGGACTCCTGTATGGCTTCCGACAAACCCAATTCTAGCTATTAGTCAAACCCCTTTTGTAGCACTCTTGATGACACTCAAAGTATGTTAGACCTTCAACATACAAAACTGCCACATGGAAGACGTGGAGACATTTTACAAAAAAAATGTTCGTCGCAATTATGACATGCATAGCATTGTTGGTATTGCAACGCACTGGTCTACCACGTGGTATTTTTCAAGAAATTGTCATCATCCAAATTGTCATTGTTTTACTGATAGAGGCATGGATTACTACGACATAGATGTGCATAAGTACCATTAGAAAGCCAACGTGGATTCCATCGAATTTGCGATGCTCTAGAGGGCACAGTCTGTCGACAATCCTATGATATGGTGTGACTCATTCATTGGATATGAGACACCCTGGTCGACAACGTCCCCTGAGGTGGTGACACATGAGAGCTCCAAGTCATGTAGGAAATGGGACTGACAAGAATAAACCATCCATTGGAATATCATCATTCCTTCGACGAATAACTAGGATTCGAATGTCCAACGCCCATATAATAAATTAAAAAAAAAAAACAAATTGCAATAGACATAGGGTACATATAGATGTGTTAGATTAAGAAGTTGAAGAGGTTGAGCCATATGTAGATGATAATTTTCTCGATAATGATGATATAGACGATTAGGATTAGGGTTTCTATTATCACATAAAACCCTAATCCAATCTTTTTAGAGCCTCCACATCTAAAAATTCACAATCACACTTAAGAAATACATGTTTTTTTTTTTAATTGTAATTTATGCCCTTGTGTTGAAATGCACACCAGGCTTCACTAAAATGCATACCCAGGTCTTAACACACTTGTAATTTGAGTGATTCAAGTTTTTGAATTTGTCTTAGATAATTTTACACCTGTCTACATTTAGATTTTCATTTGCAAACATAAAAATGGTTGTTGTCTAAAAGGGGCAAATTCTACGTTGTAAATTAAGAGACCAAAATGGTAGAAAGTGACCTAATGGAAATGCACGCCGATGCTTCTATATAGCTCCAAATTTAGTTATATAAGTTTTGGAGTGCATTTTAAAATGACTAAGGACATCTACCTTGAACCGAGATTCTAGAATTTTTGTAAAATGAAGGGTAATCATCTTACTGTAAAATGCACTCGTGAGACTCACATGACCTCCAAATTGAGTGGTTCAAATTGTGGAGTTTGGATTTTATCATTTTAAATCTATTCATACTTTAGTTGTGCATTTTGAAACCAAAATCCCTCTATTGTGCATAAAGACTAAATGTTTCTCTGTAAATGCAAAAAAAATGGATAAAGGGAAAAAAACATAAAAATGCATGAAAACGGGGCATGATGAGAAATGCACGCCCTAAGAAGAAAAATCCATGCATGGTGTTGTTAATTTACAAGTTACAAGTTACAGGACCGTGGATTTCTTATAAACCCTAAATAATGCATACTACGGTGATTTGTGGGCCAGGCTTTACAAAAATGCACGCCCAGGGATTTACACACATGTCTACATATTTAGATTTTCATTTGCAAACATAAAAAGAGGCAAAGTCTACCTTGTAAATTGAGAGACCAAAAAAATAGAAAGTGACCTAATGGAAATGCACGTCCATGATTCTATATAGCTCCAAATTTAGTTATTTAAGATTTGGGGTGAAGTTAATAACATTCCAAATCTATATATTTCATCTAGAGTGCATTTTAAAAATACTAAGTACTTCCACCTTGAACTAAGATTCAAGACCTTTTGTAAAATGGAGGGTAAAACCTTCTTACTATAAAATGCAAGCCTAAGATTCATATGACCTCCAAATTGAGTGGTTCAAATTGTGGAGTTTGGATTTTATCATTTTACATCTGTACATACTTTAGTTGTGCATTTTAAAACCTAAAACCCTATAGTGTGCGTAAAGGCTAAAAGTTGCCTTGTAATTGCAAAAAAAATGCATAAAAATGCATGAAAACATGGCATGATGGAAAATGCATGCCCTAGGATGAAAATTCCATGTATGGTGTTGGTAATTTACAAGACTATGGATTTTTTGTAAACCCTAAAGACTCTATACTAGGGTGATTTTTGCCTAGAATTTACTAAAGGGTTGAAAGATACATGAATCTTTGGAAACTATGCACACACACTAACTAAAGTGGGAAAATGAGTACTAACTACATGTATCCATGAGCTCGATGAGGCAAGAGCTTGTACAACCACATCACACATAGGATAGTTGTTAGTTGCATTTCCATTGGGAAGACCTGCAAAAGTCATCAGAGAATACAAGGTTATATGATTGAATAATAATCAAATAAATAAAGAGATCACATACCAACATGTACGAGACTCTAGAAAAACTAAAGTGGAATACATGAATGAGCAAAATACTTGTTTTTCTTTTAAACTATAATTTCTGCATTTGTGCATAAATACACACCGTGATTCATGAAAATGCACGTCCAAGTATTTACAAACCTACAATTTGCGCGATTCAAGTTTCTGAGGGTGTCTTAGATAATTTTACACCTATCTACATATTTAGATTTTCATTTGCAAACATAAAAGTGGTTGTTGTGTAAAAGAGGCAAAGTCTACCTTGTAAATTGAGAGACCAAAATAGTAAAAAGTGACATAATAGAAATGCATGCCCATGCTTCTATATAGCTCCAAATTCAGTGATCTAAGATTTGGGGTGAAGTTAATAATCATTCCAAATCTATATATTTTATCCGGAGTGCATTTTAAAAAGACTAAGGACTTCTAACTTGAACCAATATTCAAGACCTTTTGTAAAATGGAGGATTAAACCATCTTATTGTAAAATGCACACCGAAGACTCATATGACCTCCAAATTGAGTGGTTCAAATTGTGGAGTTTGGATTTTATCATTTTACATCTATTCATACTTTAGTTGAGCATTTTGAAACCTAAAACCCTCTAATGTGCGTAAAGGATAAAATTTTCCTTGTAAATGAAAAAAAAAGGCATAAAAATGCATGAAAACGGGGCATGATGAAAAATGCACGCCCTAGGAAGAAAAATGTTAAGAACCAAACATCAATATAGCATATAAAAACCTCAGAAAAACTACTCAACACCTTGAAAAAGTGATAATTTCATAAAATAAGCCTCTTCGAGGGGGCAACCTCCTTTTACCCCACTTAAATGTTCAAGTACAAGATGATTCCAAATGAAAATGTCTCCTTGGTATATATAGGAGACTAGGAGGTATAATTACAACTAATGGAATAAAGCCGACATAAATAAAATAAAATTACTAATGTAATATGCCCCAATTAAGGGGTAATGAGCCAATATTAGGGCTTAACATGCCCCTCCCCTTGAGACAAGTGTTGTCCGCAATGCTTGAGTAACTCTGGATGCTTCTGTATAAAAGACTCATCTTCCCAAGTGGAATCTTCAGCTGGTAGTTTCCTCCATTTAATGACATACTCTGAAATGGATCTATTCCCCAGCTGGCGAATTCTTGTGTCAGTGATGGCTTCAGGATCCAATATGATTTTTCCTTCCTCATCAAGTTCTGGAAATATAGTTTGAACTGGGATCTTATCGCCTATAACCTTCTTTAAGCATGAAACATGGAAAACTGGGTGTACTCGTGAAGATGCAGAAAACTCCAATTTGTATGCCATAGTACCAATCTTTTGCAACACCTTATAAGGGCCATAGTACTTTGGTGATAATTTATTATCCTTCTTGGCTTGCTTGAGGGACATCTGTTTGTATGGTTGTAGTATTAAAAACACCCAATCTCCTACTTCAAAACTTCTTTCATTGCGATGTTGATCTGCTTGTTGTTTCATGCGATTTTGTGCCATGGTTAGGTTGTCCTTTAATATTTGGAGAACTTGTTGTTGATGCTTGATGTGATCTTCCACTGCTTGAACCTTAGATTTTTATTTTAGAGAAGAAGTAATGGAAGGAGGGTGGTATCCATAGAGTTCCATAAATGGTGTCATTTTTGTTACAGTATGAAAGGAAGTGTTATACCACTATTCTGCCAAGGGTAACCATTTGAACCATTGTGTTTTTTTATCCAAGACAAAGAAACGAAGGTATCCTTCTAGATATTTGTTCACTATGATAT
>JASDQU011027948.1:41835-52952 GCA_032191745.1 Picea mariana
AGTTGATGAGAAAAATGGGATACGAAGGAGGAGGCCTTGGAACCAATGGCCAAGGTATTGTGGACCCCATCAAGGCAATGGTTTGGCCTCGATATGCTAGGATAGCCTATGTCCCAAAGGATGTGGGAGAAAGCTCCAAAACCATTCAGGAAGAAGACCCCGGGACATTCATTGAGACTCTAGAGGTAAACAATTCATCAAGAGATGAAATTGATTCAGTGTAGGCCGAGAACACAACTTCTCATGATCGAGGATTCAAGACATCTCCAGGGAGAGATGAGCATCATAATGACAAAGTTGAAACCAACTCTTCTTGCCGGTCTGACTCCAGAGGAAACTCACCGAGGTATAAGAAATCTCGAAACTCTAAAATACCATTTGATTATAAGAATGTTGATCATATAAGACAGAGCTTGTGGCATCAAATAACATGCACTTTTTTTGGATTGAGTAACCACGCAGTGTCCCAGTGTTGGAAGAGAAAATCCTTGTGCAGGAAGGTTATGGAAACCATGAGAAGAATGAGGAAGGCAAATTGCTTTCCACACATGGAAAAGAGAAGGGGGAATGCGCCTCTGAAGGAGAAAGGCTATTGCATCCATTGTATCAAAGATGGGCATAATGAGGCCACTTGTTGGGCCTTATATACATATCTACGTCCAAAGGGGGACAAGAATACCATGAAGACACCTCCGAGGGAGACAACCAGTCAGGCAAAGCTGCAGGAAAATACACAACCAGGAGAAGACCAACTACCAGAGAAAGGACAACTTGGTAAAGAGGACATGTTCGAAAAAATGGTTGAACAAATGGGCAAAATCCTTGAGTTAGTTGAGAGTGGCCATCTTTTGTAAATCACATGTTGTGATTCAGACCCCGTAGAAGGGTATTGTGTAAAAGTGATAATTGTTGATATCACTTCTTTTTTTGGCACATCTTGATATTGTTAGGCCTTGTGAGGTAGTTTGGGTAAGGGTTTCTTATTGTAAGTCCAATGGACATGAAACTTAATGTAATGAATTTTGGGGACCAAAGGTCCTTTCAGTTGGGAGGCGTGATCCAGATGGATCTGGGGAACATCACAAAAGATTCATAAGTGTCCCAGGAGGCTCATAATGGCTTTAGCAGACAACAAAAGGGAAAAAATTCAAAGTTCCCCAAAAATCAATTAAAATGGCATGATCGTGAAGAGAGCGTCTCAATATTTCTAACAGTGCAAACGGCTCGTCAAACAGAGTTACAGATCAAAAGATATAAGCGGTCAAAGTTTTGGTCAACCTAGCCCAGTCAGCAGGGATGAGTCAACATCCGTACTGCTGACGTCAACATCAATATAGATGACATCAGTTTTCGTACAACCTACGTGGTAAGCACAGAGGGTGACACGTTTCATGATGATGTCAGCATGCCACATGGCATCACTAAAGGATGCCATGTGTCACTCAGATTTGGACTTTTTAGGGCACCACGTGGACGAGTAAAAATGTGCCACGTGGCACCCCTAGGTGACGCCATGTGGCACCACCTAGAAGGTGCCACGTGTCCAAAGGTGACACCAAAATACATAGGTAGACAAATCAGAGGATGCCACGTGGCCCAATAGGAAGGTGCCACGTGGCAACCCCAAAATGCACAAGGAGGCTCCATGGCCGAATTTAATATATATATATATATATATATATATATATATATATATATATATATAAGACCGCCAAATATGGGGCGGTCCCACCATATATGGTGGCATATTCCACCACCTGCCAGATTTAGCAGTTTGCTAAACCGCCTCCGCCAAAAATAGCATTGTCCGCCGATTTTGATAGTCGTTCCACTATTCTAGTGGTCGCCTACTAAATATAGCAGAGCGCGCCACAATTAGTTATAACTATGTACTAAAAATGGGAGGCCCATGGAATTCGACCCTGAGAACTCTGCCTAACCATGCCCTAAAATTAGCTCCGCTAACCGCTCCGCCAACTTCCTCATCCATGCACAACTACCCAAAAAATTGTATAAAAAGGGGCTTAGACATAGTTCGGAGGAGACATTGAGCACAAGAGAGGAGTCTGAGTGCGCCCGTATGGATTCGTACAGACTTGTATGGCATGGTACGGATTTTGGCATGTTTTTCAATATTTCTCAGCATTTATTGCAGGAGCAATGGCATGCAAGCCAAGGCAAGGGTGTCTCTTGGGCCAAAAAGTGTCAGACTCAGATCGAGGTGTGAAGATAGTCATTTTTAGGTAAAATGACGCCACAAACTTAGTGGTGGTGTTATTTTTCTGACATGAGAAAATATTCTATAGTTTAGCTCCAGGATGAGTCATTTATTGCAGAGGCAGTGGCACGGTAACCGAGGCAGAGGTGTCTCTTGGGCCTGAAAGTATCTGACTCAGATGGAGATGATTTGACAGTCATTTTTAGGTAATTTGGCAGCGCAAATCCAATGACAATATATGTTTTTGCAGCAAAGCTTCAGATCAACAAACTAAGTTCTGGAAAGCCAATGTAAGCATGCTTTTCATTATGTTGTTTTGTCATTAAATGTTTCAGCATAGCATGCATGTTACAGGTCTGAAGGAGTATAGAGGGGCTACATCAAGGCAACAAGATCAACTTATTCCTTCTATCTATTCTTTTCTTCTCTTCTTTCACATCAAACCAATCAGTTACATGTGATAGAGAAATTGTGGCACTTGCATGATAAGTGGCCAAGGAAGCAGTTCTAAATCTCGTGGTTTCGGGATATTTGTATGGGCTTCATATTTATGCTTGGATCCGAGTAGCAGATCTAAGGCATTTGATGGCCCCATGTTGATGGGGGTCATATTTTATTCTTCCTCTTTTTATATATTGAGTATGTGGGAATGATGTCCATGTTAGCATCATGGATGCCTCATGAGTATGAGAACTTGTGAAGCTGTATACATTCCTGATCACATTCCGATCTCTTGTTGCCATCACCGAAAAGAGACTTTGGCCTTACAACTTGTAAAGGAGAGACATCATTATAGCGAGGAGAATAAAGCGGTCAGGCTTTGGAGCATGACTCGGAGAGGTAGCCCACATCGAGTGAACTTTGTTATCAAGGAAAGTGTCATATCCATTATGTGTATTATGTTCTTATGTTGCTTTTCTATGAATTTCCGCACACAGGATATTAAATGCAAGGATGACATATAACACATAAGAAAAAGTAAATAGGTTTTATTCACTTTGGATTCAAGCTTATAAGACTTCAACTTTAAATTTAATTGCAAATCACTCAAGTGAAATGATCTATAACTTACCCTTTTGAAGGACTGACAGAAACAACCAATTATTGGAAACTTATCGCTCTCGGGTTCAGATCAACGATGGGAGCATCTAAATAAAAGGAATCTATGAATGCATCCTTCTTCCTGCACTTTCCCTATATAACTCATATCATCTTTAACATAACTCATAACTCATATCAACTTTGATATAACTCATTCATGTTGTGCCCTCAGTTCATAAATCCTCCATAAGTTTAGGATTAAAAAGAAACTATGAATGCATCCTTCTGTGTTCCCTACACTTTCCATAAGTTTAGGAATAAAAAGAAACTATGAATGCATCCTTCTGCATTCCTTGCACTTTCCCTATATAACTCATATCAACTTCAACATAACTTATTCATGTTGTAGTTCATAAATCCTCCATAAGTTTAGGAATGATAGTAGATTAACATCACAGCTTTACAAGAGCTTCAACCCAAATCCAATGGATAATTATTGTATGAATATCTGCAGCTACCATCCAGAAAGACTAGAAGAATCTTATTTATATGATAGTCCTGATGATCACGAGTATGGAGACGATAGCCAATATTTTGAAAATGATATTCCATTTCCCTTCTCCCCAACAAACACTACCCCAACCTCAGAAGAGGATGATAGCGAATATGAATTTTATTTGGACTTGTCTACTTGTAGCTCCAATTCCCCAAACCAAAATCAATGCATTTCTCCTAAAAAGATCTTGTTTTACCAAGGATAGCTTTTTCCCCTTCAACTAATTCCTACACCTCTGGATGGCATTGCCTCTCTGCAATCTTCTAGTAACATCCCTATAATCAAGACCCAGTTCTCCAACTTGCTCAGAACTGCTGCGAAGTTGAAGATATCTTTCTCTGGATTCAGAAAGTAGGCTAAACTTGGCAGGGATTTGTAGTCCCCTTGTGCTAAGTATGGCACTGCTATGGATTCTCCCGTGTCTAAGAAAAATATATTGCTTATTGTGAAATTAAATGTGGTGGAAATATGTCTAGTCTCTTTTCACTAGAGATCATTCTAAGGGTTCCAAGAGAGATGTCAACAATCATGGGTTGCAGAAGAAATTAGAGGATTTTGACGATGGAGTAGGACAGACTTGTAAAAGTATGGATAGAGATAAGAAGAGAGCCAAGAATATTGTTAGGAAGTATGTGAATGAGATCAAGCCTTTGTATGTTAATATTTTGTAGAGGTATAATGAGAAGATTAGGTCCAGAGATATGGAGAATCCTAGAGTTAGAAATGGAGGGGAAAATGGTGGATGTTAGGGTTCTAAAAGAAGTGAGAAGGGTATCTCATTTTCCTATTTCCCTGGTAACCGGAAGATGATTTACAACCATTTGGGTAAGGGGAAACAACAATCTTTTGACATGCAACAAAAGCTTAGTAACTATAACATGAGTAGCGAGAAAACATTGATGGAGATACAAAGTTCTATTCGAGGAGCCATTGCTCACTACAAGCAGTCCAATTGTGGTAAGTAGTGTGGTATTAGCCCTGCTCTTTCCATATAGGCATTCCTCCCCTCCATCATCAAAATCCTACTGCTAGGGATTCTTCTTGTTCTTCTGATACTAATGGGTATTCCTCTTATGTTTTCAATGTTGATAGTGGTCCTCGTAGACTCTAATAGAAATTGGTCTTATTGTTTCTGCAACAATCCCTACGGATCGTCTCTTACTATTTTCCTAATTTATTTTGATCTGACGAAACTCACCACTTCGGGCTCAAATGTAACTTCTAGTGCATTAGGCATTCAAGTTCTCATAGACACTCCTCATATTCATAGACATTATTCTTATTATTTTCCTAGCAGTGCCCACTACCTAATATTCTTAGTAGACATTTCTGTTATGGTTTCTGCAATAATGCTTGTACAGCCCAAAAGCCATCCTTAACCCAATTTTAGATTAGGGTGATCGGAGGGACCAACCACAAAGTCAATCGTTGAATTTGTGGTTGAGCCTTTCGATAACCCCAATTTAACTTTGTGGTTGGTTGCTCTGATCACTCAAATCTACAATCGGGTTAAGCTCAGTCTAATAGACATTCCTCTTATTGTTTCTCCAACAAGATCCTGATAAATCCTCCTCTTATTGTATTTGTATTAGTGACTCCTAATACTTCCTGTAAGCACATATTTTTACTACTGATGTAACTATTTATGGTGTTCTGCCAGTTGGGAAAATAACAGTCTGTTGGGTAGTTAGTGCTTCTTGGTGGGTGTTAGATCCTGATGATACTTTGTGTCACAATAAATAAATAATATAATATAAAGACATTAAACTAATAAATAAAAGTAAAATTAAACATTCATGTAATAAAAGGTCATGACTCTTCATAAAAGGGCATATATATAGGTAGACCCTATCTTTGTAATATCATCATCATTTTANATTATGGATTCTGAGTAAGTTGTTCATTACGAAATATTTGTGTCCTTCACATTGGTATCAGACCTGGTCGCTCCTCCGTATCACATTCAATTCCCTTTGCTTTGCCCATCTGTGACCTGCACCTACTCTTCCAAATTTCCCACGCACCCCCTCTCTCACGCATCACTCCCACACTCCCTTCTCTTATTCATCCCCGTGCAACCTCCCAAACTACCCTCCCTTCATACTCCCTTGATTTCTCCCTTCCGCACTTCATTCAGCCCTTCCCTCCCCTCCCTTCAACTTCCAACACCCAATCGACTTCCTCAGCTCTCCACCCTCATTCATTCATCCTACATCCTCACCCCGCGGATCCCTATGACCTCCTCCATGATATTCGTTGTCCAAACCCTAAAAACCCATACCCTATATTCCTTTCATTATTTACCCACCATACATCCTTCCATCCCACATCCTCCCACCGTAAATTATATACAATTATTTTCAAATAATTAAAAAGGGGATATTCCAAGAAAGTTCAAAATTACAGAAAAACACTCACCCCCAAACACTAGAAGGATGTCGGAATTAAAAACTCATGTGGAAAAAATATATCAAGAGTGTAAAACCATTAGAAAATCACTCAAAAATTCAATACAAAAAACTCACGATGAGTTACTAGAAGAAATGAGGCTCAACAATGAGGCACTCAAAAAAGAGTTGACCCATAATCTTAAAGAAAAAATGCCAACAAAAGTTAGAATCGAATTACAAAAAGGCATGGATAATCTAAAACAAGATCTTAAAGACAATATTTTTCAAGAACTCGGGGTTAACCTACAACGAGGTTTGGGAAAATTTGAATGAGAAATAAATGACGATTTGCAACAAAGTCTGGTTGTGATGACACAACATCAGGAAGAAAATCGTAATGAGATTTTAAATGCAATAAAAGGCCAAGGGCACCAACAAGCCATCCAACTATAAACAAGTGACTCGGGCACATCTAACACATCACCCCCACCACCACCTCCCTACAATTCAAATTCCCAACCTATATTATAACATGAACCCTTAATAATTTATCCTCCCAAATCCAAAATTGAACTATCAAAATACAATGGAGGCAATAACCAATGCGTGGCTTGGTTTAACAAAACTGAAGGATATTTCCATATATATAATATTACAACCGATGAAGAAAAGGTCAAATATGCATCGATGTACCTCGAAGGCACTGCATACAATTGGTATCTATGGTGGAAAGGAAGAATCCATTCATATAATTGGAATTCTTTCAAAAATGATTTTTTTTAAAGATTCCAGGGAATCTCGAAAAAAGTTTTTTTTTTCAAAAATCACCAGATTACAAAAAAAAGGTAGCATAGATGAATTTTCACATCAATGGGAAGCTCTTGCCACCCGAGTATTTGGACTATCTGATGACAATTACTCCAGTCTTACATAGGTGGTCTCAAACCACATATCCAAGATGAGTTAAGATTACATGAGGTTACTACGGTAGAAATAGCAATACGCAAGGCAAAAGTCATAGAAGAAAAACTAGAAGTCCAATCAAGATTCAACAAGGTTTACTCAAGGAGTGTACCTCAGACCACATGAAATGACAAATACATACTACCCAATCTACGTGAAGATATAAGAAGAAGTTTAGAGTCCCAAAGGATAAAAGAAGGAAAATGTAAATGATGTGGAGAGAAATGGGACTCTAGACATAGATGCTAGATGAAGATCACTCAAAAAAATTGTACACTTGTGAAGTAGAGAAAGACGACGAATCGGACTCAGTGGAATCAATAAATGAAGAAATGGAAAATTTCCAAAATGACACTTCAAAACTCATAGAAGACGACACACCAAGAATATCGCTTGCAACCATCACAGGCATTACCCAGCCACAAAATTTCAAATTAAAAGGACATATAAAAAATGATAATGTCACCGTACTAATAGACACTGGAAGTACTCACAATTTCCTCGATATCAAGATTGCACGGAAGCTCAAATTATTTATATATCCAGTCCCAGATATGAAAGAAATGGTTGCAAGTGACAAAAAATTTGAAATGTTGGAAAATTCCATAAGTTTAAACTCCAAATCCAATATTTCAATTTGGAATCAGAACTTTACATTGTCCCTCTGAGAGGAGTATATGTGGGAGTCCAATGGTTACAAACCTTGGGAACATACTCAGTCAATCACCATGAAAATTTCATCCAATTCCAGTGGCAAGGGCAAAGTTATAAATTAAATGGTTTTCAACCTCCACAAACACAGGTTGTGTCATCACAACAAATGAAAAAAATGATCCAAAAAGGAGCAACCACATACTTCATCCAATGCCACAACATAGAAATAAAAGAATCTGAACAGGATGACTCCAGAACATTAGACATCCAAGATCTAATTCAAAAACATAAGAAGGTATTTCAAGACCTTCCCATGGAGTTACCGCCTCAAAGAATAATTGAACATATAATTGAAGTTAAACCAGGATCAAGCCCAGTCAAAGTTAGACCATACAGATACCCTCATCACCACAAAACAAGGATAGAAAGATTAGTCCAAGACCTATTAAAATGTGGTGTCATCATGAAAAGAAGAAGTCCATATGCAGCTCCAGTAGTGTTAATTCGAAAGAAAGATGGATATTTCGGATTATGCATAGATTACCGAGGGCTAAACAAAATAACAATTAAAAATAAATTTCCTATCTCGTTTATTGATGAAATGTTGGATGAACTTCACTGAGCAAGATATTTTTAAAAACTTGATTTAAGATCTAGGTACTATCAGATTAGAGTCAGACTAGAAGATGTAGCCAAGACTACTTTCCAGACACACAAATGACACTACGAATTCAAGGTGATGCCTTTTGGGATAATTAATGCCCCCTCCACTTTCCAAGCGACAATGAATGAATTATTTCACCCATATTTACAGAAACATGTCTTAGTATTCTTCTATGATATCTTAGTGTACATTAAAACATGGGAGGAGCATATGAAACATTTGGGACAAGTGTTATCTCTTCTGGAGGAAAATCAATTCTATGCCAAAATGTCAAAATGTACATTTGGCAAGGAGGAAGTAGAGTACCTTGGTCACATCATATCCAAAAAAGGATTTAAGGTAGACCCCAAGAAAATCAAGGCAATCACAGAATGGCCTAAACCCAAAAACATATCCAAGTTACGGGGATTTCTAGGATTGGCAAGATACTATCGAAGATTCGTCAAGAATTATGCTCATTTAACCACCCCTCTAACAAATTTCCTTAAGAAAAAATCTTTCCAATGGAATGTGGAAGCACAAAAATGTTTTGAAAACTTGAAAAACATTATGTCCACAACCACAATATTAGAAACACCTGACTTCTCTAAACCCTTCATCATCAAGTGTGACGTATCAGGTTTTGGAATTGGAGTAATATTGATGCAAGATGGGCACCCAATAGCCTTTGAGAGCAGGAAATTAAATCAAACAAAATGCTTACAATCCACTTACAACAAGGAAATACTTTCCATCATGCATGCATTAATAAAATGCGGCCAATATCTATTGGGAAGTAAGTTCTTGATACGCACAGATCATAACGGTCTCCATTACTTGTTACAACAAAAAACATTGTCCACCGAACAAAAAAAGTGGATAGAGAAAATTGCCATGTTTGATATGGAAATTCTACATAAAAGAGGAAAAGACAACGTCACGGTTGATGCCCTATCACAAAAATATGAACAGACACAATTTTTTGCAATATCAATAGCCATTCCCGAATGGTTGGATGAAATCTGAATTGAGTATGCAAAAAACCTAGAGACTTTCTCTATAATCAACAATTTAAATCAATATCCTAAGCTTGAATGGAAAAATGACATCTTATGGTATAAAGGGAGAATCTACTTAAATACCAATTCAAGATTTAAAGCCAAGGTTCTTCAAGAATCTCATGATTGCCCAGCTACAGGTCATGTAGGATTTTTCAAAACATACTATAATGCATGAAGACCATTTTTTTGGAAAGGGATGAGTGCATATATTAAAAAATATGTAGCAGAATGTGATCTATGTCAAAGGAACAAGAATGAAAATGTATCGACCCCTGGGTTACTCCACCCATTACACATTCCCAACCAAAAATGAGAATAAATTTCAATGGATTTCATTGAAGGGCTACCCATATCCGACGAAAAAGATAAAATATTAGTAGTAGTAGACAGACTAAGTAAGTATGCACACTTTATTGGAATAAGGAAAACAAACTAAACAAAACAAACAACTGGAATATTCTGTAAAAATATTTACAAACTACATGGGTTCCCTAAGGTTATCGTCAGTGATAGAGATGCCAAATTTAAAGGGAATTTTTGGAGATAATTTTGCAAATAGATCATAACCTCTCTCAATATGATCTCAACTTACCACCCTCAAACAGATGGTCAAACAAAAGTCGTCAATAAATGTTTAGAAACCTATCTGCGTTGTTTTATCTTCGACAAACAAAAAAAATGCTTTCAATGGTTGTGCCTTGTTGAGTGGTGGTATAATTCCACTTATCACACATAAGTTAAAATGACACCTTTCCAAGCTCTTTATGGTTATGAACCTCCATCATGGAAGGAGTTGGCCACCAACCACATAAAAGTTGCACCAGTAAAAGACCATTTAGACGAAAGTTAGAAAATCCTTCAGTTACTCAAAGAAAACTTAACAGTTGCAAGGAACCGAATGAAGTAACAAGCTTACCAAAAACAAACAAAAAGAGAGTTCGAAGTAGGAGACTGGGTATTTGTGAGACTTCAAACTTACAAACAATTATCCCTTAAACAACATGGGAAGAATAAATTGGCTCCAAAATTTTATGGACCATATCAAATAAATAGAAAAATCAGTCATGTAGCCTACTAGTTGGATTTACCAGATAAAAGTAGTATCCATAACGTCTTTCATGTATCATGCCTAAAGAGAGTCATGGGACAACAACAAAAGGAACAAGCTATGCTTCCTATGTTGGATGAGGAATGAAGAATCATTTTAGATCCCAAAGCCATTATCGCCACCCGAGAAAAGAGATTACGTTCTCGAGTAATCAAGGAATATATGATTAAATGGAAAAATCTACCGGAAGAAGACGCTGCATGGGAGTCATATCAATTTCTCGAGTTACATCTTTCCTTATCATTGCTTTGAGGACAAAGCAAAATTTAAGAGAAGGGCAATGTCACAATAAATAAATTATATAATATAAAGACATTAAAATAATAAATAAAATTAAAATTAAATATTCATGTAATAAAAAGTCATGACTCTTCATAAAACCATAAAAGAGATATATATAGGCATGCCCTATTTTGTAATATCATCATCATTTTATTATCAAATATATATATATATATATATATATAGATTATGAATAAGTTG
>JASDQU011027949.1:0-13405 GCA_032191745.1 Picea mariana
ATGATTTATAGATATGCCAGTCAGTGTTCTAGATGATGTTGATGTTGCTTCCCTCTCTCTCTCCTGATGATGTTGTAGAATACCCTTCTTGTTAAGGGGGAGTGTTGAAATATTGTAACTTCAAAGAGCATTCTATTTATTATTGAGTTATTATTCATTAGATCAATCCCCTTTTGTGGATTGATCATGTCGGGCATTGTAATTGACCAAATCCCCTTTTGTGGATTGGTCAAACCCTAAATATATTATGAAAATTGAGAAGCCGCCGCCCAGGTCATTTAAAGTGGTTTTAACCACTCAGAATATAAGTCGGCCCTGCCTAGTGAAGAGACACATTTCCAGCTCTTGCCAGTTTGTATAAATAAAGGAATCCATCACCTCATTTGATCACTCACTCAGCTCACTCATCTAGTGCACAAGTTTGAAGGAAGCTGCAGTTGCCAGTTGTTAGAAGAAGGAATAGAGATAGGCGCATTGCTCAGTAAAGGATGTTCTCTAGTGTTTGGTTTATTGTCTTGGCATTATATTGGATATCTATATTAAGGAAGTTTTTGCTGGGTTTTCTCCCCCATGAGGGTTTCCCAGGATAAATGATGTGTATCTTGTGATTGTGTTTCTCTCAATTATCTAGTAAATTGAAAAGAAACCTAACAATAGATTAAATATTAACAATACCTACCCAGAACGAGACAACAAAATAGAAAAATGGCACTTTCCAAGTACCAATATGATATTAGTGCTTCATAAGACAATGAAATCTTAAGAAATGTACTAGCTGATATAAAATTGCAGCAATATAACAATTTACAAAAACAATAAGAAATTTGTAACAACCACAATGATTATGCTCCAAAATGCTTGAGAAAAGACTAAAAATAGTAGTTTTAACCAGGCAAATTTATATTAGATAGTCACAAGCAGTTTTAGCAATGTTTAGCTAGCAATATATGTCACCTTTGAGGTCARTTTGTTGTTGTTAGATGGTTGTAGAAATATTTTGCAACAACAACAAGTTGGTTAGTGATTTAGRATAATCTAAGGTTAATAGGAGTTAATGGATGTTCCAAAGAAGATAGTTTGAAAGTAGTTTGATCAATCCATCACTTGTAGTGGTAGACTAGTGTCTTCTAGGGTAATGGAGTCAATGATAGCATCGAAAACTCTTAGAGGAAAATAKCAATGATAATACTTAGTYAGAGGAGATGGAGAGGATGAGAGAGGTGTTGGTAGCCCAAGGCCTCAAACATCCAAGTCCTGGAGATAATTGCTAGAAAGTAAGGAAAATTAGGCCCTAGCAATTTMTCTTTTCCTTAGACAATTTGAAATAAAATATGAAATAGGCAATGAAGTAGGGTTACTAGAGTGCTACAATGGTAGGGCTCTAGTATCTACTTCTAGATAGGTGTTTTCAAGAAATCTTAGCAAGTGGAAGATTATAGAGAAAAAGATAATAACATATGTCTTTCTCCTAGGGTTTCAAGCAAGCAATTTCATAATATTTAATATGAAACAAGAAATTTACCATAAGCATTCATTCACAATAAAGAAATGCAGATTTTCTACTTACTTCACCAAGAATAATCAAGCCAAACCCTAGTTGAAGTTCCTCCACAATAAATATTTGCCAAAATACACCAAGATTTGCCTCCCCAAAAGTTGTGCACCACTTAGTTTCAGCCAATAACCCTTAAAGAGGGCCAAATTTCATACCACACACTTGTGTGATGAAAATATGATCATTAAAAATGAGAGTTTTCTCTCTTACTTATACAATATCAATGACCTTTAATTAGATTTAGGTCATAAAAAGGTCGACATGGACGACTTACATTAAAATCCAGTTTTTTACACAAATTCAAATAATTAAACCCTAAAATCACTTTATAGGTGATGTCATGCCCTTCAAGGGTGACGTTGAGCCTCCTGGGTGGAACRTTGGGCCTCATCTGCAAAACRTTAGGCCTYCCAAGGCCCTAGATGATGCCACACGTGCCAATTAGCACACAAMTGCCTCCATAATGCCAATCCTGACATTGGGTGACGTCTAGGGTCACAAARGTGACGTCATGGGCCTCCCAAGGCTTTTACCTAGAAAAATGCTCAAAGATGTTATGCAGTTTAACAAGTCAGGTTTGGAGAAGGTCTCAGGATCTCCTATTGGGTTAATTTTCCTTTAGTTTGGGGTGTTTCCCAGGTGTGAACCAATCTAGGTCATGTAAGCATGTGTGAAGTGGCACGAGGGAAATGTTTGGGCAAAGGGTGCAGTGATAACATGGAATGTAGGTCTTGCCTGTGGGTGCCTTTGTAGAGGACGAGATGAACCTTATCATGGATGYCTTTGTTTCCTAGCCCATTTAATGCCTTTTATTCTTAGTCTTATTTCTCTTTTGATTTTCTTTTCAAGGGAAAAGTTGGGGGACACTGTCCTGACGTGGTGATTCGAGGTGACAGTGTTACCCAMAAGCGTTTCATGGAAATGAGAAGGTTGGCTCATGATGAGACCCCCTTTCTCTTGGCTATGCCACCAAGAGCCACTACCCTGACTAGGTGACCAAATAGATGGTAGCGTCATACCGCTACATGCCCATGGACCTAATAGGTCGGCTCATGATGAGACCTCCCATCCACCAACTAATACCTTGAGTTTGATTATCTTATGGGTCCCCTTTTCTTGCTAAGAAACATTTTATTTCTTTCTCAGGAATCCTTGGGCGAAGTGTCTCAAATGTTTCATCTTTGGCTTCTAACTCTTGCTAACTACTTTTACCCTCTGCGCCTTCAACCCCTTCTTCCCACAAGGAAAGGTACAACCCTTCCTAGCGTGGCAAACCCAATGCCCGAACCAAGGTGGGGGGAGATGAGAGGAGTAATGATGGAAATTGGTAAGTATGGAGGTAATGGACGATGACCTTTCATAGACCCACCTAGTGGAAACTCTTCCTAAAGGGGATTCAACTTACTAGGGCATTATGTCACCTTCCCAGGTATGAACAAGTTAAAGAGCATAATTTCCAAGAAAACATTATGAAATTAAAGGGAATTCAGTGAAACATATTTAAGTGCTTCAAAAATCAGAGTGACGCATACCATGATACCCGAACTCATTACCTCATGGAGCAAGACTTACTGCCACTTCAGGACCAGGCTGGTGGGATGGATGTTGTTGTTGGTGATATATGGGCTGCACTGAAGAAAATATGGGCCCTCCGAAGCCATGCTCAATTCATATGAATCTTGGAACTCCATGTCTAGGACATATGGGCCTCAAGACATGATATCTTTAGTTATCCCTAGGATAGGGGATAACAGTCCTATAACTAGATCAATAATGATTTCAACAAAGACACAAAGAAGGATTTTTTGCTTTGTGTGATGTATGGGGGACTAGAGAAATCCCCCTCCCCCTCCCATGGCCATGGTGTGGTGTGGATGTAAGGCACTACACACCCCCCCAAGAAGTCCCCTCAAGCATTTACAAGGGAATGATACCCTTGGCCACTTAGGATTGGCCTAATAATAAAGGGGCCACGTGTGCAATATGTGAATAGGTATATATAGAGCTCATGTGGTCATTATGGAGGACATGTGAATTGTGAAGTATGAATGTATTTGAGTATTTGGAGGAGGTTCTCTTATTCTTTAAGGAGTTATTGTGTAACTTATCTATCTTATCTATCTTGGAGTTGTGATCCATGCTCACATTGGTGTACATGGTGTGTACTTCTGGTTTATTATGATATTTTAAGCATTTTGATCATAACATAACTTGTTGGATGACTTTTTTTATGCACCCTATTGTTGGATGGTTATCATAATGACAAAATGACCATTGATCATTATTATTGAGAGTCTCAAATTTGACGATGATCAAGAAGTGGGGATCTTCTGAAGCTTGCAAGCTTCCATCTTCAAATATTTTGTTAGAGGAATTCTCCATACATCCCCATTGCAACTCAGGGGTACTTTGGGAAGAAGAGTACCTACAGTAATTGGTAGGGAGGTCAATAGGTGGGTCAAACAAACAATCATCAAGCTTTGATGAAGTTGACATAGACTTCGACAAATTTAATGCGAGATTACAACAGTTGACAAAAGGACTTGGTACATATTGAAGTTCAATGATCTATTTCATTCAGTGACGGCCTGCAAAATCCCTACATGGATCTCGACAAGGTTGATAATTCAACAAACCCACACGAAGGGGCTTAGATATGGTGTGAACTAGTTAGGAAAATTTTGAAGTGACGGAAGGGGTCCCCAGGAATGCCAATGGATTTGTCATGGGGGGTGCTGACACTTTAGAGAGAGATCACATTGTAGGTCTATATTCCTTCGATGAGCCTCACGATGATGTGGTAGTCAAGAGTATCGAAGGTTGGGTCAGAGGTCAGCATACACCTAGATCTAAAGTTTTGGTCTATATTGGTCACATAATAAAGGCTCTAGATACTTCGTATCCCACAACCAACCACATAATCTCTAGACTTTCCAACCTCGTGAGGATTTAGATCCCAAATTATCCTTAGGATGGAGGTTGACCTTGAAAGTTGGTTTGATTCTGAATCAAGCACCTTCTCTCCTATGAATTCTGCCACTGGAGCATAATGGGTTTATTGGTGCAGAGTTAGGCTTTTCAAAAATATGTGGTGTATCAAATCTAAAGGCATTGATTTCAGTACCTTTTTCCTTACCATTTTTCTATTATTCGTCCTCTCTTGATACCTTCTTCATCCAATTTGTTTCACTTTTCACCAAGGTATGAATTTTTTCTCATATGCTACTTTTAATCCATTCTTACATATTTCTTAAGGAAATTGTTACCTTCCTGCACTAACATTGCTATATAGGAGCAAATACCGTGGTTGCAACTCCTCTACAAGTGTTGCAATGCGGAGCACGATACAGTTGCTGCAATTCCAAACACAACCCCTATTGTTGCAACTCCAAGACACGTTTTCCAACACATTAGTCAATGTTACATCTATCAGTCAGAGATTGCTCATCATATGGAAAGGTGACGAAAGGAAAGTGGACAACCAAAAGAAGAAACAATTCGCCTAACAATCGTCGCCCATCTGATTTGAGTCTGCTCATACCCGCTCTTTTCTAAAAATTAACGATATCGATGTAAATGAATGAACATCTGGATTCTCATGGTTGTCCATTTGTCTCCTTGTTTTAATTAGGCATCAAATGTATTGTATAAAAATCCCATCTTTCCTTGAGCTCCGGGGAAGGATTCTAGTGATAAGATTCGGTCGTATCGTAAAACTCAACACTTCCACAATATAATTTCCTTTCTCCTCATGTTCGTGCGATGGTGTTCTGAGTGTTCGTGTTGTTTTGATTTCATAATATAGTGCCTTGTCTAAGGGGGAAGGCCCCCCTCCTTAGTCAAGTACTTCCTATAAATTAGTATAGGATTAACGTTCCATTGTTGTTTATTTAATTTCGTAGTTACTTCATTTTGCTACAATTCTAGGTTTCATCAACATTTAGTTGTAATTCAGGCACAATTAGTATTTAGTTTCTTTATGTTGTGAATTTTGTTGTGACTCGGGTGTTGATCAGATTTCTGTAGATTTAAAACAGGTTGTGGATTGCATAAGTTGATGCAACTCCCATTGTTGCAGCTTCATTTGCAACTTTTACTTTACTATGTTTTCTTTCAGATTTGTGACAGTTTTATTCTCTAATAGTTTGGGATTGGTATTTTGTCTATTTTATGAGTTGTCTCTCTCTTATGCATTAGATGATAATGTGCTTTTAAAACATCTCATTGTATGTATAATTACATAATTGATACAAAAATTCAAGGTTATCATCATACTTAAGCAAGTCACTATTAGGTACTAGTGTGATTTACTTTCTGCAAGTGTAATTTACTTTTCGCAAAGAGTGATTTACTTTCCGCGGGTATGATTTACTTTTCGCAAAGTGTGATTTACTTTCCGCAAGTGTGATTTACTTTTCGCAAAGTGTGATTTACTTTTCGCAAGAATAATTTACTTTTTGCACGGTGTGATTTACTTTCCTTGCAAGTGTGACATTTATTTTCTGCAAAGTATAAATTCAAGAAGTAGTATAAATTGGTGACTTAATTGAGTGTCATGAAATCTTGATTTGTGACATTAAAAGTACTACAACTCCTTGGAAAATTACTACACTATACTTGCATGTATGGTGCACGACAATTCGTAAGTAAGATATGACCCCAGATAGATAATTAAATGAACGATTCTTCAGTTGCTTACTAAATTAATTAGGAAGTAATTGAATAGTCCGTCATTTTTGGCATCGTTGCCAGGGATCTGCCAAAAGTGTAGTTGTTGTTTTTCTATTGCGTGGATTTTCATTTCAATAGATTGAGTGATATGATTTCTTTTCAACAGTCCATAGAATGTTTTTCTAATATTTTCTATGCACAAAGTTAGAGATCAACAAGGTAAATTTATTAGTTCATCCTAGAACTCCCAAAAAACTAACAGTGCAGGTCAATATCAAGAGGGAAATGGGCACGATTAACCAAATTATCTATCACCTACAACAAGTTCCATTGCCAAAAAGAGACTTGAAACCTCTGTTCAAGAATATGAGACTGTACAAGGATATATGCACACAGAGGTTCTACTTTCAGAAGAGTTGATCGGTGAACAATACCACTCTGGGGAATTCATATTTTCTGAAGTACCCTTAGAAATGAAAGACAACCCTTAGAGAGAAATGGCACATGAAGTTGTCAAAGAAGAAACCTCTACTTTCATATTTCCAATTAGAGGATCAAATGAAGAGACTAAAATGAAGAACATCCCTCATTCATCCTTATCGAATTTCCATGGTTTATATAAAGGAGATCATGACACCTTCCTCTTCGAGTTCGATGTACTTTATAAGAGATATGATTGTGTGTCGGATGCCCATAAATTGAATCTTTACCCTTCCACACTCAAGGATGATGCACTACATTGGTTCATGAGCCTTGGTAGGGACAACATATGCACATGGGACCAAATGATGAAGAAATTTCTAGAAAAATATCAAGATTATTGTAAATATAAGGAAAGGAGGGAGGAAGTCTCCAGGATGATGCAACATGAAGATGATATCCATGAGGATTACGCCAAACGGTTCAACTATAATTTACATAGGGTTAGTTAAGGATATTTGGATTCCAAGACATGACGTGTATTATTTATGAGAGGAGTCTAAGATGATTGGATTAAAATTCTCAACCTGATGGGTGGAAGAGATGTCTCTCAGTTAGAATATGATACTATCTTGGAACTTTGTCACAAATATTCCAAAGGCACTTCAAAAATAGGAAAAGGACCAAGAGATATACTGGCAATGATGTTGGAGGTGGAGTTACAAGAGAAGGGATTGGGAGCATGTTAGAGGAATTCAAGATTGATATACTTGGCTCCCCGAGTTCCCAGTTGGATACACTTGAAATGAAGAAGAAGAAGGAAGAAACAAAATGAGCTTTGCCATCTTTTGCCCCAAGTGCATAATGAAGAACTCACAAAAAGAATGTTTGTTGGATAAAATTGAGGTTTGTGGAATATGTAGGGAGGACCATGCTACTTGCAATTGTCCATCCTTACCATGACTGAAGGATATCTATCAGAAAGATGAGGAACCAAAGCAATTATGATTTGTCTCTCAAAAGTGACCCTGGCAACCCCGGCCTTAAGGTATGATTCAAGTCAATATGAATATTTTAATTCATATTGGAATAACCCTTCCATGCAATATGCTTCTCAACCATGGGGCATGCCAACACAATAATGGGTGGCTCCTACTCCTCCAAACCAGCTATGGCAACACGGGTGGAGAAATCCCACTTTAGGAGACCCTCAACAACCCATGACACAACCACCCATGTAACTTCTCCCCAATCCCCAAATGCAGGCATCCACATCAACCCCTCCTCAACCATAAGTACCTGCAAAACCCATCCCTAACCCTAATAATGGAAGACCAGGTCAACTAACGCAAGTTGTTGGATTTGTTTCCTACCCTACCTATTCCATCTCTTCATTAGAATGCAATGATACCCACCTTTGATTTGGGAAGACATTAACCAAGGACCAACCTTGTATTCATATTGAAGGTCTAAATGAGGACGTCTAAAATGAAGAATCAGAACCGAAACAATCTCAAGAACCTTTGAAAGTTGATAATTCCCAACTTGAACTTCGAAACCCACCCTATCCATAAATATTAAACCTAGAAAAATCTCTTACTCAGCCTGAGTTTGACTTCTTAGGGGAACTCAAGAATGTGTGTGTTAAAACATTGTTATTCCAAACCATCAAGGATGTTCCTATTTATTCGAAAGTGGTACGAGAATTTTTCTTAAGGAAGCCCGATAGAAAACGAAAGGATCCTCAAAGTATCCATGTTATGGGTAAATTGTTAGATTTGATGACGAGGAGAGTTCTCACAACCAAATACTCTGATCCTGGCAATCCAGTAGGTAATGTGCAAATTAATAATACACTCATTAGAAACACATTAATTAATCTCGATGATGTCATCAATGTCATGACACGCGAGACCATGCAAGCCTTAAGACTCACAGGCCTTAGGGAAACCCCTACCATACTCCATATTTCTAATAGATTGACCATCAAACTAGAGGGCATCTTAGAACATGTAGTGATTTCCATATATTCACAGGAGTATCTCATTGACTTTATGGTCCTACAACCCAAAACCTCTCTGGGAGGGTATCATTTAATCATGCAAAGGCCTTGGTTGGCCACTATTGATTTTTATATGAGCTATAGGTCGAGAAACATGACTATATCCCATGAGACCTCGACAAAACAATTAACCCTCTATCCTTCCGTCAAACCCAAAATAGATCTTGAGACACCACTCTAGGCGGATGGAGAAGACAATGATGAAGAAGGAGAAGCTCATCAAATCCTCTCTATCTATCAATACTTAACCATTAGAGAGAAAAAAGAGGATAATGAAATCAATGATTTCATAGCTTCTTCTTCCTCAACAAACTCACATACTCTTGAGCATGTTATGCAACTTGAAACATAGTCTTATCTAGTCTCAACAAGCATCTCACTCATAGAACACAAATCCCCACCAGAAAAATACCAAGGGTCCCCTACAGAAACCATATAAAGCAGCCCCAGGAAGACCTTGAAAATTAACTAGGGATTGACTGAACAACAAAAAGGGCGAATGGTTAAAGTGTCACAAAAACATAGTGATTTTCTCACCTGAGATTACTCTGACATGAAGGGAATCCATCCTGACTTATGCACATGCCACATATACATTAAGGAAGTATCTTGACCCATCCGTTGGCCCCAACGTCAAATGAATCTGGCCCTAAAGGACATAGTTAAGGATGAGCTACATAAATTGTTCGTATCCAACTTTATCTATCTAATTTATGATAGCCAATGGGTCTCCCCTCTCGTCATGGTACCAAAGAAAAATAGTATATGGAGAATTTGTGTCGACTATAGAGAACTCAAAAAATAAACACACAAAGACCATTTCCCACTCCCATTCATTGAACAGGTCCTGGATACTTTAGCATGTAAGAAATACTTTTCTTTCCTCGATGGATTCAATGGGTATAACTAGATCTATATTGCACCTGAGGATCAAGACAAAACATTGTTTGCCTAACCATGGGGGACATTTTCCTATCATGTTCTACCATTCGGGCTATGTAACCCCCCTACCACTTTTCAAAGAGTTATAATTGGTATATTCTTTGATTTAATTAATGATTGTGTGGAGATATATATGGATGATTTCAGAACATATGGTAATGAAATTGATGAGGCATTAGCAAATCTAGAGAAAACGTTGATAAGGTGTAAGGAATCAAACATTTCCCTCATCAATGAAAAATGTGCAATGATGTTAACTAATGGCATTGTATTAGGACACCGCATCTCAACTAAAGGCATCTAGGTGGATCTAATGAAAATCAAGGTAATATTAAATTTCTCGACTCTGTCTTCCAAAAAACAGGTGCAAAGCTTCTTAGGATATGTTGGTTATTATCATCGCTTTATTGAAATTTTTTCATGAATTGCTCGTCCATTATTTTCCTTGCTTATCAAAGATTATGAATTTTTATTGACACAAATATGCCATAATGCACTTGTTAAAAACTAAAGTCTCTGAGGATCCTATTTTAAGAGGACCCGATTGGTCCCTCTCGTTTCATATTCCACGGACGCATCAGACACTGCCATTGGAGTTTTTCTAGGGAAGCTCGAAGGAAATGATCCATAAACAATCTACTACATTAGGAAGAATCTCTCGCTTTATAACATACCCAACCCCCTATTTAACTTCGAAGGGATGGAGTATAAAAAAATTTGTTTCTTATAACAACCTTACTGTATTCACGGACTCACGGGTAGTGGTGTTGCGGACTCGCGGACTCACAAATGCATAATTCTTCCTTTCATAAGTACATCTGAAATGTCTCCAAAATTAGCCTCTTTTCTATCTATGCAGACTCACGAACATACAATTCTATACCTCCCCTTCACAATTCCATATGAAAAGCCTCAATACTTATATTATTTTGTAATCCTATTGGGTTCATGGGTTAGCGGACTCACAAACTCACAGACTCATTCATCTCACCTTCCCATCTCCGTGAACCCACCATGCTCCTGAGCCCACTACCTACACATTACACATGTGGACCTATCCCATGTTGTCACTTGGACTCACAGATTCATAGACTCACAAATGCATAATTCTTTCTTTCATAAGTCTGTCTGAAACATCTCCGCACTTAGCCCCTTTTCTATCTATGTAGACCCACATATGTACAATTATATACCTCCCCTTCATAAGTCCATYTGAAAAGTCTAAATACTTAGATTATTTTGTGATCCTATCGGGTTCATGGGTTGGCGGACCCGTTAACTCACAAACTCATTCATCTCACCTTCCCATCTCCGTGAACTCGCCATGCTCCTAAGACAACTGCCTACACGTTACACATGTGTACCTATCCAATGTTGTCACTTAGCTTAACATGTGGCACTCAGACCATGTCACCCTTCATTTCTCCAAAGACCATAACACTAGGCCACATGGCACCGTGGGCACCCTCCATGTCGACTAACATGAAATACACATCATCATGGATTTCCTGGCACGACCTTCTAGGTTAGGAAAGTTGTCTTCCGTATATTGGGTGGGTGACGTCATCCCGATATGTCCTATGGTGGAGATGGTTTCTCAGAGTCTTTTCATCGAAGTACCATATCCAATTCTACTTCGACGTCCTTAAATTAGCTTGTATCTAGTTTTTAATTATCTGAGTTTTTCTCACTTAACTTTGCTTGCAACAAGATGGGTAATTACCCCACTTATCATATGTACAATTTGTAATTCTACATAAATAATTAAAGATATAAAAAAAGCAATTGATAAACATTTTTAGGGTATTACAACTACTACACTATATTATTGAACCAATATCATCATCAATATGCTCAAAGTAATGAAAATTATGGAACCCATGACTGATTTACCGGTTTACATCAAATATACAATTTTTATAGGGAAAACTCACTTAAATAGTGTTAAGAATAACAATTATTTATGTCCAGAATTCATAGTATTTTTCACACTAATACTCAACACTTGATTTCATACATTCTCAATCAACAACAGTTAAATACGCACATAATGAACACTTATCTAGAGAAATTGTACCGCCAACTGCATGCAGACCTATGAATTTCCTCCAAACATTAGACATTGTTCCCCACAATCTAAGAAAAGGTCACCCCTGAACTGGGCTTGAACTCCACTTGGGTAAGGATAATATATCCCAGGAGGTCTCTCAACAGCAACAATATCTCAATATAGGTTCCAAGTTCTACAGAATCTACTTTCCCCACATGCTTGTCCCACCCAAGAAGTGCGCCCCCTATGGTTGCCCACTTCCCTTCCAGACTTTAGCAACAAGCCAAACAAGAATAATGAGAGTTTCATGATAGCAACTTGGCACCTCTAGGAATCAAATTCCCTGCAATTATCTCACCTTGAGAGAATGCACATAGACTTGACAACTCGCCTCTTCTACTTGAAATATCTTAATACAGGTGCCAATTTCCATAGACTCTACTTTCCGCACATGCTTGTCCCATCCAAGAGGTGTGCCCCCTATGGATACCCACTTCCCTTCCAGGCTTCAACAACAAGTCAGACATGAATAATAATAGTCATGTGACGATAACTTGGCACCTTTGGGAATCAAATTCCCTGCAATTCTCTCACATGGAGAGAATTCACATGGGCCTGACAACCCGCCTCTTCATCTTAACCCCCAACAATTCCATTTCAACGCTCTTCAGCTGAATGGTAAATCTTGTCACAACACATTCCACCACCGATGTATATCATACCCAGCATGGTCCCTTGCCTAGTTTTATCAATACCATTATATTTTCATGTCAATAGAATGACACTTGTCACTCCATGTAACCCTATATAACCCACTTGGTAATTTGTTTCCCCCTCTTTGGGATTAGGATAACACAATATACATGTGTCCATAAATTAGACTCTTAAGAAAATATTATTAAAATATTCTCTTTTGCTTAAGCCTCCTTAGGTTTAGCTCTTTTAGCAAAATGTTTTTAGCCTCCTTTCCCACTCTAGTGGAGTTTATCCCCTTTACTCTTCTTGTCAGGATGGTTTGCAGTAGTGATGTATTTTATTAATAATATGAGTGTTTACATATTACAATAATAGACACAGCGACCTTTAAGCAATCCATGCTCTCCAGCCTAATAATCACATAGGAATTTTTTCCTATAATATCTTGGCTCACCATCCTATAAAACATATGTATAATTGCACCGGGAATTAACCTGGGGTATTACATTCCCCTCCCCCTTATTTATGCACTGTCCTCAATGCATTATAGACATGTACATTCAAAATTCTTCAAAAGACTCCATTCCTTTGCTATGGAAGCTTGTTATCCTTTTGGAGCTCTTCTTGTCAAGCATCATATTCATGTCTTCATACTTCAGCTGGAAGTCCTTTGCTCTATTCCATCGAGACACTTCAGGAAAATTTTTAGTAATTGTACCATTCTTGAGCTTCCTCTTGCTTGCTGCACTCACCCTTCTAGGCTCAAGAGTCCTTTCACTGATGTACAGTCCCTTAACAATCCATCTTTCCAAGGCTTTCACACACAAGGAGAGATCCAGTTCATCTCCAGATCCCCACTAAGGATCTGTATTTTTTGAAATCATAGGACTTCAATGTCCCAATAGTATCCCTTTTCCATGCTTTCCATCTTTGAGAACCATCATATGTTCCCCATGGACAAATTTTCTTTTCATCTCACTTGTATCACATGTATACATAAATTTGTGAG
>JASDQU011027949.1:19271-48834 GCA_032191745.1 Picea mariana
CATTTGCAACTCCTTCAGTTTTGGTGTGCTCATTATGTATGGAGTCTTTGATACTGGAGCTTCTCCAAGCATCAAATTAATAAAGAAATCAATATCTCTCTTTGGAGATAGTCCTAGTACCTCCCTGAACACATCTTCAAAATATTTCAGGACTGAATGATCCTACATATTTGGCACCTTATCCTTAGATGCTTCCTCCATATGAGCTGCAAATATTTGATAGCCTTTCATGTACCATTTCTTCAGCTGCATTGCTGAAATTTCTCTAATGGAAACTACCCTGGGAATTCCTTGGACTGCTCTCCAATTACCTACCTCATCCAAGCAAATGAATGTCTTGTTATGGCAGTCTAAAATGGCATGGTTTTGGTCCAACCAATCCATACCAATTAAAAAATCATAAGAACCTAAAGGCAAGATGTTCAAATCTACCCTTGTGCTCACTCCATTCATGTCCATAAGACACGATTTAACCATCTTATTGACTCTTCTTTTGGTTCTGGTAGCCAGTTGCACCAACCAAGATTTTATGTGCTTGTTTCTTGGCAAATGTAAACTTTCCACCATCTTAGGATCTATATAACTATGACTAGCTCCTGAATCAATTAAAATAGTAATGGTTTGGTTGTTTATCATACCTTCCACTTCAATCATATGTGATTGATACTCTGATTACTTGTTGTCCAAGGCTGCATAGATCCTTGGTACATGTTTGCCCATGTTCTCCACCATTTCAGCTCGTTGAACATTGTGAACAACTCTCACTTTGTCACTTCTGTGAGGACAATATCTAAACATATGATCACCTCTACAACCCCAACATTGAATAGGTGGTTTCCTTGGCCTTTGACCACCTGTCTCAATCGTCTGGGTTCTCTAGAAGTTGGTTGTACCTGAGGATTATTTCTGAAGAATGGTGGCTTAATTCCCTTCTTCCTCTGATCCATCTTGAATTTATTCTTGTCTTCCCAAGCTTTTTGGAAAGTTGGTCATGCTTTTTGCTGATCATATAGGGACTTAACTCACCTTATGGTCTCCTACAATGTTTTTGGATCATCGTATTGTATTTTTTCACTGATGGATGATGAAAAACCACTCAAGTACCTCTGAATCTTTATTGTCTCATCCTTGATGAAAGAGACATACTTTAGCAATTCTAAAAACCTTTTTTCATACTCATCAATGGACATACTCCCAAGCTTGAGTTCGAAGAACTCTTCATTTTCTTGTCATAGTACCTCTTAGTCAAGTATTTATTTTCGAAATACTTCTTGAATTCCCTCCAAGTAACATTTTTCTCTTTAATGTGTTGCACCTACACAAGCTGATCCCACCACATGGATGCCTTACCTTTGAGTTGCACTTCTTCCCTCTACATGAGAAGAATAATTATGCAATTGAAAATACTTTCTCATGCCCAACAACCATGTCTCTGCATCTTCATCCTTCTTGTGCTCTCCATCAAATGTAAAAGGTTTGATTTTGTTCATTTCCCCTCGTAGTTCATCCTCCCTAGACCTCTTATGCTTCCTAACAGGGGATGGACTTGTGCTACTACGTGCACTCTTATTGGGATGTCTCGGAGAGTGCTGGTGATGTCTGCTATCACTTTTTGTTCTTCTGTGACTTCCTGATTTTTTTGATCCACTCTCATTATCCAATTTTTTTTCTATCATTTCTAGGCTTTGCATCAACTTCACGTTGAATTCTCCCTGTTTCTCCCTGGATTTCATGAGCTTTCTGTTATCTTCTCGGTGAGTTTGTACATCTTTTTGCAGCTTTTTAATGGTTTTCTTCATGTTCTCTTCTTTATCTATTTCTTCTCCATGACCATTGGAGTTCGATCCTTCAACTCCCAAATGGACATCCATCCCTCTAGCTTCACTCTCTAAAATAAAATCATCCTGTGCCTCCTCCATTTCTCTACACCGTGGCACAATTCGATTTGACTCTGACGATTGTTAATTCTGCAAAAAGTGCAGTCCACCGAATTTTTGTCAGGATAATAGAATTTAATAATTTCCCCGAGTAAACCAATATGATTCAATAAAAGCAATATCGGATTCCATTTTTAGCGGGTCTTGGTTGATCAAGAACCCGTCGGGCTTCAATCTCTAAGCCCAATTTTGTTCTGCAACAATTTTCGAGCGTTAGCCCCTTTTTTTCCGCCCTTGGTTCGCATGGGAACACGGTTGTGACCCAACGCTTATGATTTGGGCGCTTATCTGGGGCTCTGAAATTTTTGGCTCCAGGCTTCAGAGGTTTCCCTTTTTCCGCACGTCCCATCATCATAGAACAACGAATTGTAGAACACRTGAAGAACGACARATCTACAGTCCACCTTTCAACATCCAATGATTGATACTTGCTATGGAATTTCAGGCTTCAGAGCTCCGGGACTCCGGAGCTTCAGATCTTCARGACTCCAGAGGATTTCACCTTTGCAAATCCCAAAACTCTCGAACCATAAGTCTCCGCATACTTCCACGTCACCCTAGGTGATGTCATTACATCATGTTACCTCTATGTTACGAAACTTTGGAAAATTATTCCTTTCGTTCCCTTATGAACCATTCTTTCGAAGTGTCAAGTCTCTGGACTTCTCAAACTGGTGCCACACGTCCACTATGACCATCAGGGCCCCACCATCCATGCTCGAGAGGAGGCCCACATGGAAAAATATTAGAAGCGGAAACGTGGCCCACTCAGACGGGTGAAACGTGTCTCGTTCTATCGGTGTTTCAATCATTCAAAGGTTCTTAACTCTCTAACATGTGGCACACATCCCATGTCTCCATGTCATTTTGAGTGACGTCAAGCCATGTCACTTCGGGGTTCTAAGACTTTGGAACTCCGGGACTTCGAAATATTTTACACCATTCACCCTTAAATCTTCCGAACGCCGAACTTCTAAACTCCTTAACCTTCTAGGTTCCACATAGTATAGTTTTCACCAACTAAGGTGGTGGCACGCGGAATAACTAAGAAAAGTCCACGTCACCATTGGCAACGTCATCCTGCCATGCCACCTCTTCTCTTTGCTTCGGGATTTCGAGCTTTGGCGGTTTTGTGCACTAGCACACTCCAAATCGTCCAACCGTCGAACTCTGAATTTACGAATTGTCGTGAGATCTAAAGCTCACAACCACTTGCACGCAAATCCGATGGCTTGGATCTATCTTCGGTCGATCCAACGATCAATACTTTTCCCTCTCTGGATCTACAGTGTAGATCCTTTTTGGAACTTCAGAACTTCGGGCTTTGCCCCTTTTTCTCTTATAACCAGTAAACCTTGTCGAAGTCGTGAATTCCGAAGGACTTTCCGATTAACCCTCATGCACCTTTCTCCAAATATGACCGTTGTGAATGATTCTCCTTCTCCCGAACAGATATTACGACCCAATCATCACGAAAGTTGTGATTTCATTCTCTGTGGCCATTTCTTAAACTTGCTACACCTCATGTTTTTTCGAACACAGTACAAGTGTTCTTCCCACACCCTACTGGTACTCGATACATCAAGGTTCTCTGGAATTTTTACGCCAAATTTATTGTTCATGGCCCATCCAGGTTCCGTGTGGAAACCATGGCTCTGAACTTGAATTTCGTCCATTTCGACAACAATTCTCTTTCGAAACCTTGCTTCAACTTCCACTAACTTGGCCCATCTAGGCTCAGTGTCGAAACCATGGCTATGATACCAATTTGTAACATCCCCAACCACCAAGAGGCCAGGGAACACCACTTCATCACATTTCACTTAGCGCTGATACCAATTTGTAACGTCCCTCAGTCGGCGACCCCAACCGGGTAACGCTATTGAAGCAACCTTTACTTTGCACTTACTGCGCTGATACCAATTTGTAATTTCTCCGACCACCAACTAGCTAGGCAATGCCACTCCTTCAACGCTTCACTTAGCTATGATACCAATTTGTGTATAATTATATGCATAACTAAATAGTGCACATTAAAAACTATAGCATTATGTTCAAGACACTATTAATGCGGAAATAACAATAAAACATACAAACAACATATTCTGATATACACATATTAATGCGGAAAGAACAATAAGCCTACACATACAACATATATGAAATATTCAGGCATTACTCATCAGTTATAAAACATGTACAGTTACAAAGCATATAACTAACAAAGATTTGGCACTTATATTTCAATAGGTGACCACCAAATTGCATGTAGACCTTCCATGAACCTCCCAGTCTTAGACCACGATGCTCATCATGCTCCTCAGTGGGTCACACTTGACCTAGGACTAAACTCCATCGGGCAAAGGATTCTTATGCTTGGCAAGGGCAACAGGAAAGTCGCACAGGTCAACAGGAAGGATTATTATCTAGAGCCATCTCACACTAACAACCTACAGTCTCTCCTTCCCCACATGCCCGTCCCACCCCAGGAAGTGTGCCCCTACTTTGCTCAACAGTCCTTCGGTTGCCCAACTTCCCTTCCAGGGCTTTAGCAACAGGCCGGATACGAACTCTCTAAGCACTATAGTTGAAGTTGGGCTCCCTCTAGGAATTCACTTCCCCAGAAACCTCTCTCACCTAGAGAGAGTTTCTTGCAGGCATGAAAACCTGCTTCTTCAGTCCATGGGACTGACAACCCGCCTCTTCAAACCACAGGTCTGACAACCTGCTTCTTCAGTCCACGGACCTGACAACCCGCCTCTTCAAACCACATGCCTGACAACCTGCTTCTTCAATCCAGCTTCTAAGTCAACTCCAGTAAGGGTGATGGAAACAATAAGCTCAGTATAGAACATATGATGGCAGAAAGCCACACTCAGTCAAAGAACTGTGTGGGTTGTAACAAACAACCGTTAAGGCACGGTATGGCTTAGGCAAGGTACAGGGTGCGTCAGACTTCACAAGAGATACACAGGATAAATCAATTATGATTGTAGGTTTCCATGGTGCATGCTTATTCAAAGGTCGTTGATGGAGATAATGGATCGATTCGTGAGTCATTGGTCATTCGGGTAGCAGGCAAACTTACCAGCAAACAAGGGTTGTGAGAATGGCGAGCATACAAAGGTCGCAAGAATGGATAGGAGGAACCCCCCAACGAGCTGACTTTCCTAGCTATAAACTGCATGCGCCCAGGTTGACACATGTCTTCCTGAAGCCACATGAGTTCCACTTAGCACTCATTCCCTTTCTATTTAGAATTGTATTAACAAAAATTGCAGTGGCTTATCCCTAGGGGCAGCTCAATTTGCAAGTGTCGTGATATGAAGTGCTATGTTCGATGAGGTTATGAGTTCAAATTGGTATGATTTACACATGCTTGCAGAAGGGCAATATGTATGGTACCTGGAGGTTATTGTGGTAGTGGTCAGAATTGACCACATGTCACGCGAGTACAAGACTGACCCAGTTATCGATTCCGCCAATGATTAAAAAAAAATTTGTGGTGGCTTCTACTCCATATAGTACATAGAAAAACTATTGAAATTTTATTGCCACGACTTATGAGCATAGATTCAAAATTCACTCATCTATTTTTCTAGATATGCAAGAAAAATGTGTTCCATGATCCTTTACATGAATATATCTAGACAAATGGTTGGCATAATAATTGACAAAAGAAAAACATGGTTATGTTGGATTTAGAGTTTGACTTCTTATCACCATTGGTTGCATTGTTGTTGGAGTTTATTTATTCTTCGCTAGTCCTGTCCAAACTTCTTTGATCGATGATGGTGTCATTGTTAATCCCGCCATCCCCATATTCTCTTTATTTGGAGGTTTATATTTCTTAAATGCCTCGGATTTATCAATCTCGTCTTCCCAACTTACCAATGGATGGGAGATGGGGTGAATCTGACTTTCTTTTCCCGAGTCAGGAGAATTTGAATACAATACTTTTGAATGAGGAACTGGATTTTCCTGATTCGAAGGAATCTCCTGAGTAGAAACACCAATGGAATGGGGATTTGGATCTTGTGTTGTGGAAGAATCACAACTGGATTTTCTAATTATTGGATTATCTACAAGGGAGCCTTACCACTTGAATGAATTACGTCGGTGTTTCTTATCCTTAATGTTCCCTTTAGGATAGTGTGTTGCTATGTGTTATGTTTCAAAACATTCTCTACATCGTAGAGAGATTATTTCATAGTCCAACTTTTTCCTCTAGGAGTAGTTTTTTTCTATTCAAAATATTTTTTGTTAAAAATCATTTGCTAAAGTCCATTTCCACACAAATCCAAGAATATGAATAAATGGTATGAAGTTCAATTTATTTGCTTACAAAAAGGAATTTACCTAAAACAAATCCGATGGAATTAAGAGAGGGTTCACCCCAAAAATGCAAGGGTTGATTCTGGAGATGGACCCAAACAAGAACTGAAGAAAGAGAAGCAGTTAAAGGGTTGAAACAAGGAGACCAAGGCATCATGCACAAACCTTTAAGTTTCTCCGTATATGCACATATATGAAAATCGACCATTTTCGTATATGTGCATACACGAAAGTGGTCAGCTTCCTTATATGTGCATATATGGAAGTGGTCAACTTTTGTATATGTGTTGTATATGCACATATACGAAAGTTGACCACTTCCATATATGCGCATATACGGAAGCTAACCACTTATGTATATTTGTATATACAGAAGTGGTCAGCTTTTGTATATGCGCATATACAGAAGTAGTCAACTTTCGTATATGTGCATATATGGAAGYCGACCATTTTTGTAKATGTGCTTATACGAAATTGGTCGACTTCTGYATATGCGCACGGAAATGGTTGGCTTYCATATATGCGCATATATACAGAAATGGTCGGCTTCCGTTTATGTGCATATACAAAAATGGTTCGCTTCTGTATATGCGCATATATGAATGTGGTGGTTCCCATATATTCGCATATACGAAAGCTGACCATTTTTGTATATGGGCATATACGGAAGTGGTCAGCTTCTGTATATGCACATATACGAAAGTGGTCAACTTTCGTATATGTGTCGTATATGCACATATACAGAAGTTGACCAGTTCCGTATATGCGCATATATGGAAGTTGACCACTTCCGTATATGTGCATATATGGAAGTGGTCAGCTTCCGTATATGTGTCACATGTGCGCATATATGGAAGTGGTCAGCTTCCGTATATGTGTCACATGTGCGCATATACGGAAGTTGACCACTTCCGTATATGCACATATACAAACGCCGACCATTTCCTATATGCACATATACGGAAGCAGTCAACTTCTGTATATGCGCATATATGGAAATGGTCGTCTTTTGTATATGGACATATATGGAAATGGTTGGCTTTCGTATATGCGGATATACGAAAGTTGATCGCTTCCGTATATGTGCATATGTGGACGTTGATCGCTTCTGTATCACACCAAGTAACACACAAGTACTTGATCAGCAACGTATATGCCCTTAGCACCACACCAAGTAACACACAAGTACTTGATCATCAACGTATAGTCACGAACAGTGGAACACATCCACCACAGTAGTATACATCTACTGTCACATAATCTTCATAACAATCATTTGATATCAACCTGCACAGAAACAATGTTATGATATAAACTGAATCATCTAGGCCATTCTGTCACTCACATCTGTGATATATGAAAGAATATCTGCGCTCAAAGTAGAACAATGAGATATCTGGACTATTCTTCTCAAACAAGGAAGAATAACTGTCATGTCTTTTGAACCTGAACCATTCTTTCTACACTAATCAAAGTGCACCCTGGAGAGAATGTATAAACCCTAACAAATGCATGTTCATGATTGTTGAGCCTGGACCATTCCCCACCCTGGGCCATTCCTCCTACACTAATCAAAGTGCACCCTCAAGAGAATGTATAAACCCTAAGGAATGACTCTCCGAACCATTTCCTCTGTCAACCACAAGAGGAAAAGACCGTCATGTACCAACCTCCAAAACTGACCATTCCTCATGTTAACCACAATAAGAAATCGTTGTCCAGCGAGGCGGGCAATCTTCTTGAGTAACCCTCAAGAAGAGAGACTATCCTAGACCACTCCCCATGTTAACTACAATGGGGAGTCGTTGTCTATGATACATCAGCAATCTGGACCATTTCCCATGTTAACCACAATGAGAAATCGTTGTCCGTCAGAAATCTCAATCCACTTTCCGAACTGGAAAGGAAACTGCTCATCCTGGACCATTTTTCGAACTGAAAAATGATTGTCCATAAATCAATACATATCAGTGCTCCCTCCCAACCTGGGAGTCATCTCTTCCTTTTTCTATAAGGAAGTCATCTCCACGAGCTCCAGCTTGAGTACACAAACTCTTTCATCTTGGATAGAAGCTTTACCAAAATCTTTGTTTATCTGCTCCTCTGTGGAGATATGTATTGGAGAACCACTTTCTCATTTATGGACTTCATCACGGATAATATGATGATTGATCTAAAAAGTACTTCGGTCTGGAACACTAGTTTTTCTCTGAAGGCTTCATGGAGCTCTGATCAATAAAGTATATCATTGTTTGGAACACTGGAACATATTCATGTGGCACTTCTTCTGTCATCATGAGATCTGATCCACTGAGTAATCATCTTGATACAATATTTTTGTTATAGAAAATCTTCACCACGCTTCTGTTGTGCACTAGAGGTTCTCCACCAAGTTATTTTCTTCCATCTGCACACAAGGGTCTCTTTCTGGTATGCCTCAAAGTCTTGAGGTTGTTCTTCATACGCTCTTTATTCAATTTATCTGGAGAACATTCTTTGCATTCATCTGATGTAGAACTCCGACTCATGGATTTTGCGGATGATATAATGATTCATGTAGAGATATGTCTGGTTTACTAGAACAAGTAATCATTATAGTCTTCTCCCTCCATATGGGAGAACCTCTGGTTCTAGTTCTCACAATGCTTTCATAAGTCTTCCATACACTGTTCTTCATCACGATTTCCAGTTCCTCTGCTTTATTGCTTTTAGTGAGTTCATATTAGGTTGGTAGTCTTGTGACTCTCGATACAAACACTGGTTGTCCAAGATTCTCTTTCTTGGAATCTTCATGTTTCTTCCTCGTGTTTTTCTTTAGCTCTTGGGTCCATGGAGTAGATTCCATGCCCTAAAGATTCTATTTCTTTCTTTCATCATAGGATCATGGATCTGGATGGACAACCAGGGATACTTTAAGGCTTTTCTTTGAAGAGGTCTTCTTATGTGGTTGAACTGAACATGTACTGCCTTTCATGGCTGCTACCATACTTCATCATTTTTAATGGATCATAGGGTTAGCTCCCCCCTAATCCTTGCTTCCTGTATGAGTGCATATAATCGGCTCCCTCCATCTAACAGAGTCCATGCTTCCGTCTGCATCCTTATTGTCTTTTGCAATATATAATTGGCTCTATATGTCTAACAAATTCCACGCTTCCATCTTGTTGTCTTCTACAAAACGTTATAAGTCTTTCTCTGACTTCTTTCTGTCTTTGCTTCTTCTAAGTCTCTTCATGATTGATTCGGCGTATTTCATCCTTTCATGCGTATTATCTAATGATATCAATCCTTATCTTGTTGTTCTTTCGTAGGTATAGTTCTTCTTGGAATACATTATCTTCCAGGAGATAGATATACAAGATATGTACAAGAAATAATAAGAGCATTGTTACCTTCAGAAGAAGAAGTCTATTTCATCCTGCTTAGTCTTCTTTGTAGGTTCCTTTTCTTTGGCAACTGATGTTTCGTGTTTCTCCTTCATTTTCTTTAGCTCGAGACAATGATTCTTGTAGTGACGATACTTTCGATAGTTGAAGCATTGTATTTATGAAATGTCTTTCTCTTGATTTGGGTTCCTCCTTGAGCCAAACTTCCTTTTGTTCCTGAAATTCTTGAATCTTATTGTGAAGCCCTGATCATCGTACTTCTTTTGGGGTTTCTCTTTTGCACTGATCCTGGATTCTTCTTGAGCACATCAAGTCCAAAGTTCTTCAAATGTAAGATACTTTTTTCTTGTGTTCATGCTTGCGGCAAATGCATCCCACGTCTTGGGAAGACCATTGAGTACTATGTTTACCAATTCCTTCTTTGAAATGATCTCTTCAATAGCTTGTAGTTGATCTCTTAACTGGGAGATCCTCACAAAGTATGATGTTATGTTGTCCTCATCATTCATCTTCATGTCACGGAGCTCATTCCTCGGACTCATAACTTGTCCAATGTTTCTGATCAAGAAGAGATTTGTTAGGGCATCGTACATCTTCTTCGATGAGTCAAGATGGGAGATGTAGGGTATCAAGTGGTCTTTTATAGATTCCACTATGATACTCATGGCATTGATGTCACTGTCTTTGAACTTTTCCATAACTGCAATGTTCTGTGGTTCCTTCTATTTTTCTTCTTCAAACTCTGGTTCCACAATCTTTCCTTTCATGATATCCAACACTTTATTCTTGGCAAGGATGAGGTCAATCCTTGTCTTCCATGCTCTGAAGTTAGAGGCTTCATCTAACTTGTTCTCTGACTTCATAGAATAAGTCATGGTTGCTTTGACTTGGTCAAACCCTAGATTTGACCACAAACTCAAACTTGACGTCTTGGCTTGCTGAGAGTACCAGGAGATGCGCTAGGCTAGAGCGCACTGATCTATCTGGAGATTAGGTCAATCTCTTCACTTAAGGTGTCTCAACGAGAGGATTAGGGTTTCTGCAACTGCACCTGCTAGTAACCCTAGCAGCAGTGCTTTGGTGATTGCTCCTGCTAGAAACCCTAGTGGCAGTTCTTCAACGAGCTTAATATCCTTCTAGCTATGTTTCCTTCCAGCGATTAGACTGAATGAAGGAGGTGTGGGCCCATACCCTGTTAGAGTATAATGGATGCGCTCATTTTACCATTGACAATATCTCTATTGTCACCCAACCATACGCCGAAGCCACCCTCCGAGCACCTTAACCTTGACAGAGAATCACTCTGGAAGCAAACCCTAGGCTAGATAGCCAAACAAAGGGTAGCGCACCAACAAGAACTGATCAGGTAGTCCAAACCCTGGCCAAAAGATATTCCAAGCCAAAACATAACTGCTAATTGCAGCAGCTGCACCGGCAGCTCTCCTCAACCCTGCGCACAAAATTGGGCACTGCAGTGCGCACAAGTTGTTGCTCTGCAATTCTGACACTGCCTACCAGAATGAGAACTGGCCTCCTATATTTATACTAATTTTGGCTAACTGCCCGGGCCCGACTTCTCATTCTAGGTATCTGTCTGTTCAATATATATTATTATTTCTAGTTGACTTCTTCTCTTGGAGGCTAATAACCTAATATAAATTATCTTCTTTAGTCGACAAATCTTCTAGGGTTATTAGCCAACTCATTAAGGTTTCTTCTTGCTTACTGGAGTATTATATCCTCGTCAGGTTTACACGTGGAGGTAAATACCTCCCGCAGCTACCATAATATCAACAACACATACCATGATACCTGAACTAATTACCTCATGAAGCAAGAACCCTTTCTAACACAAGACCAAGCCGATGGTGGTGAAGGTTATTGCTGCAGATAGCATAAAAATGATGGAAGATAAAAAAGGTGGGCCCTCCAGGGCCATGCTGAAGTCAATCCTGCTCTCGATACTCCATGTCTAAGACCTATGGGTCTCGAGACATGATCTCCTAGTTATCCCTGAAAGTGGGGGATAACAAGCCACATACATTAATTGCTTACTAACTCCTAAGACCCTAAAGTAGGGAGCTTAATGTAGGACCCTAACAATATCCACTAAAGCTTTGCCCATTTTTACCTAATTATAATCGTTGAATTTAGAATTATCACAACAACTAGACAATGACTTGTAGCAATTTAAGTTGTCTCTGCATTTGGATCTAAGGGATATGAAATGCAATATCATCCATCTTTGATGATTAAGAATCCTAGCAGGCACCCATCGCCTACGAATACCTGAACAATGCTTCTATTTTCACTATTAAACATGTTCTTCATGAATATTTTGTTAATTTTCTTTTCCCTAGCCAACTAGAAAGGCATTCGTAGTTATAGCAAGATAGACCACAACATAAAGTGCCCCCAAATAGGGAGAGTGCTCTTAACTTTGTTTATTATGAAGCCAAAATAGCATCAATATAAGCATTAAGAAAACCCCTTGAAGAAACTAAAAATGTACCAAAGAATTCTTAGAAAAAGGTGATATGTCGAAGAACAAAGAAACCCTAGGAGAATATCAAAATCACCTCTCCAAGAGCACCATTTGTCTCGGTGCTTGAAAATCAATGCTAAAATGAAGAGAGTTTTAGTAGAAATCCACATAATAAGACCCCAAGGGGTTAGCTCCACTACTTCTTGTCAATGTTGTTGGGCATTTAGCGAGTTCCATGCTAGTGTGTTCCTAGTTCAAATCTTCTAATTGAGATGCACCAGTGTATATCGATGGGCTTACTATGATGCCATCCATTGATGTAGGAAAACACCCATTCAATTTCCCCACAAGATTTTCCTTGGGGAAAAAATTCACAAAAGAAAGACAAAAATAAAGAGCTTAACACCACAATAAAACCGAAGATGTTTCATTATGAAACCTATGCAGGCCTCTAAAAGAGCAGGTTGAATCCACCTTGCTCAACCACCCTATTGCACCAATGATAACACTCTCCTCACATTTGCCAAAGTTACCAAAAAACGTCTCTCCTCACATTTGCCTAAGTTACCAAAAATCATCAAGTGATGAAGAATCAAATTAAAAGCATGTATGAATGTTGGATGTAATTATGAACCTTTGGGAATGTTGGAATAATAAGTGTCAACTTTCCAATATCCATCATGTTAGCACCTTCCATCATACGTCAAGATTAAATATTTTGACACTTGTTTGTATGATTTGTGTGGTATCTGGGGTATATATTTTTACCTAGGAAAACCTGGTGGAAAAACTCAATGCTAAGAAATATAGCTCTGACAGGAGCTTCTTGCACTAGGTGTGTGCTATATCTAACAAGTTGAGCTAACCCCTTGGGCTATATTTGGTGGGTTGATTTAACCTCTTGAGGCTATATCTTGTGTATATATAATATTATATATACATTGAGCTAACCACCAAATATATAATATCATATATACTTTGAACTACCCACCCAGGGGTTAACTCAATGTACACTAAATATAGCACAAGGGGTTAACTCATGTATAGCTAAATGTAAATATAACATCATATATTTGATGGTTAGCTCAATGTACATATAATATTATATAGACTCTAGATATAGTCAAGGGGTTAGGACATGTGATTGTCGCCAATGTTGTTAGGCATTTGGTTAGTTTTGTTACAATAAATAATATGTATACTAGATATATCCCAAGGGGTTAGCTCAACTAGTGATCATCAATGTCGCTAGGCATTCAACAGGTTTCATATCAATAGGTGCTCATTTCAAAAACCCTAGTTGAGAAGCACGAGTCCACATCGATGTGTTTATAGAGAAGCCATCAATGAATTATTATAAACCCAACACCAAGAAAATGCAACTATTGCCATTTGTAGTGTATCCACCCTCTATTCCCTTTTGTAGTGTATCCACCATGGTGGAGTCTTTTTCCCACGAGTTTCTCCATTATAGATCAATGATTATATTTTCTATGTGACGTGCATTTTGTGATCGGGTCTTTGTCGATCTCACTAACATGGTATTAAAGCTAGTGCATTGCTCTATGATCTTCTCAAATGAAGCTTTAGTTTGATAGTACACAAACATATGCTTGTGGATGACTATAATTTAGCATCTTTTGTGTTAATTCTTTGCTTGTGAGTAAAATGTATGTGCTAGTTCTTTTCTTTGCTTATGAGTGAAATGTATGAGTGCAATGGTTTTCCTTTGATTTGGTTCTTCAAACCATTGAAGCAATTCTTTGRACGTGGACAACCTTAACTTGCCCACAATGGAATTGTCAAAGCCATTCCCAAAGAATTCTCAATGACTTGATTTCCTTGTCTCTACTATGCAACAATAATTCACAACTTATGTTTAAAACAATAAATGTTATCTCCTCATATGACTCAAGTCGGTATAATGAAAGCACAATTATTTTCCCTCCCCTCTCTACGTTCTAGCAATGTGGCCCATGCATTATTGTCCCTACAAACTCGTCAAAGTCTCCAACAAGTTGCTTTTTTGCAAATCTCAATAACGTGGCCTCTACAAATTTCGGTCCCTACTTGCCAATGTTTATCATTGCAAAAAGATATTTTATTTTTTAGGGTCATATTTCATGGCAACATAGCTCCGCCCMCTCATTGAAGTCAAATTCTACATTGAACTCCTYTRAGCACAAATTTTTTAGGGCATGTTTCCATTGATMATCATTTTGAAGCCCAAGCTTGCTCATCTAGTTATCAAACTATGCWCTTTCGAAAAGCAAATTATTGGAATATTTTGGCCCTTTCATATCATCTCAAACTAGACTTGAGAAAGCTTGTTTCTTTTCAATGCATATCACAAATTCATGTGCACTAATGAGCTCCACACATGACTATGCAAGGGCAATTTGTTTCATAYCTATGGCATTTGAAACTACCGAGTTTTCATAGAACATGCCCTTCGAACATGCATGAATCTAAGCTCATGCAACAAAGAAACTTTAAGAATTTTTGCAGCTCTTCATCAAATAATATTTCCCTCATTGCAAAACATTCATTATTGTTCACTCCTAATTTTTTAGCCAATTCACATGCTATCCTCGCAACAAGCTCAATGTGAACCTATAAACAATTAACATGCTATACCATTGATTATTTTAAAGAATTATTCCTTCAAAAACATTAATTACAAAAAAACATTTATGAGAAAACTGTTTCTTTACAAGCTATTGATAATGAACTTCATAATAAAGTCACAACATTGTAGGTTATTAATGAACATAATAAAATTACATCATTGCAAGGTATTTATGAAACATATAATGTTGAAGTCTCTTCTCTACATGACATTGCCAAACCTTAACACTCAACTTGGGAAGTTTCTTCTTTACATGACACCATTGCCAAACCTTAACACTCAACTTGGGAAGTTTCTTCTCTACATGACACCATTGTATAAATTTCCCTTATACAAAACTTTAACACTCAACTTGGTAATGAAGTTGCTTCATTGCATGATATTAATCCTAGTGAACAAAATTCTTTGCCAAACTTAACACTTAACTTGTTAATGAAGTTACTTCTTTGCATGATATTAATCCTGGTGAACAAAATTCTTGGCCAACATTCATGCCAAGTAAGAAGATATGATCAAGTATCATATTACGAATCTCCTCAAAAAGAAAAAAGAAAAAATGTTGAAATTAAAAGTATTATGAATGGATTGTATTAAAACACATCTCATTATTTTGATGAAGACTAATTTTGTTGTTTTTTTCTGAAATCTAATGTAGAAGTTAATGATTGAATATTCTCCTAATTTAAAACATTCATATATGAAGAGAGAAGTGCAAGGCAACACCTTACAAAGGGTTTCCACTTTTCTTTTCATGCCACCACTCTTGTATTCTTGAGCAATCCTGAGCAACCTTTTCACAAATTCAATAAACATACTAAAAGGTTTAGTTCTAGATGGGTTTGTCAAATGGGGTATACAAAGGATGGAGACTTGGTAAAGTAAACCAAGATATTGTTGCTTTTATAGACCTGAAATGAAATTAGAGAGTAAAGATCAGTTATTTTGAATATTCATCTCCAAATCCAATCTTAGTCTACTGCTAATTTCTTGCAAAAACCACAACCTCCAATATCTGATGTCAGTATTCATAACTTTCACATTTCTCCAGTCCTCCATTTTAAGGACTAATTAGCTATACAAAATCTACTTGCATGTGTTTCAAAAATCTAACAAACCGTATAAAACATATAGAATATGGCTTGCTTAAAATTTAAACATTAAAAACCAAAACAACCAGTAGAACAAGCAGAGCTTTCAAACCTTGAGAAATATTTCAATTAAAAAAAAGCAAAACAGCAACAATAAGGCGCACAGAATTAATCAAAAGCATCTGAGGTTACAGAAATAGGTTTTATGTAGAATTAAAAGAAACACATTCCCTTTTTGAACTTTTCCATTGAAATTCATAAAACATTCAGTTTTACATTGTTTAACAGATCCACTAGTCAAAATTTGCACATTTCAGGAACCCTGAGATTCTGCATGTCCCTGAATTAATCCACAAATCGCACATTTCAAGTGCCCTAGGGTTTTCTATATCTCCGAATCAATTTGTAGAATTTCCAAGAATTCTCGGGTGGAGAAAAAGCGCATCTCAATAATCAATAACCCTACTTCAAATGATTTTTAAAACCCATTACTGAAAATCTAAACCTGATGAAAGGAAATTGTTAATTACCAACCGTTACAGATTTAAATCAAAAAAATAACCGACAATAAAAAATAAAAACCATTCCACAGCCGTGGCCTCGAGCTCGAAGAGTGTGTTAAATGACCCGCAACACAGGTGGTGTCAAAGGACACCATTGAACTGAATTAAATCCACACAAAAGTATACCGAAATCAGGCGCTGGTGAACTTGGTAACCGCTTTGGTACCCTCGGACACAGCGTGCTTCGCGAGCTCCCCTGGAAGAGCGAGTCTTACAGCAGTCTGGATCTCCCGGGAGGTAATGGTGGGCTTCTTGTTGTAGCGGGCGAGCTTCGATGACTCGCTGGCCAACTTCTCGAAGATGTCATTGATGAAGCTGTTCATTATCCCCATGGCCTTGCTCGAAATGCCGATATCAGGATGAACCTGTTTCAGGACCTTGAAAATATAGATCTTGTACGTTTCCACGCTCTTCTTGTGTTTCTTCTTTCCCTTCTTCTCACCGCCTTCCTTCGGCAGCTTCTTCCCGGCCTTGGGAGGAGCGGGCTTCTTCTCAGCAGGTGTTTTCTCTGCGACGGGCTTCTTCTCAGCTGGTTTCTTCTCTGCCTTGGGAGCCATTGTTCGAATTAGAGTCACAAAAATCAAACTTCTCTTTCTCACAGGAATATCGATAATGAACACTCACGAATATGATGATGGAGAATAAGTTTGTATATATATATATAGCAAGAGAAGTCTGTTCTTCTATTGGTTGGTTGAGTATGGCACGGATTGGGGTTTCCGTTTAATTTCGATCGTAGATTTGGACCTCCTAATCGACGGCTGCAACATGGTAGGCGGGCATTTTGGTAGCATGTGCACGAAGTGTCAAAACAAAATCGGTTCAAAAGGTCAAAAAGAAGCGTAAGGGCACACTCCATTGCACCCGTGACCGTAGATCATTCGAGGGACCGAGCTTTAAAGAGGTTAAATGACCGTACTTGGAAAAAGGAATATTAATATGGAAAGGAATTTAGCCCAACGGGCTAGGCCGAACCGCATACTTTGGCTTTGTTTGGAGTGGTTTTCCGGCATGTTTTCTCGTGGTTCATTTTTTAATTTTTTATTTATTCAGAATTTTGATCAATTTTTTGAGTATCTGGGTTGGTTTAAAATGGGCAAAACACCTGGGATAGAGTTTTGAAATGCATGGAACTTTGATCCATGCTAAACTCAAACTACCCTGAAAATCTGGCCAGATTTAGGCCTGGAAATTTGCCTGAAAAACGGATCTGTTTGCTCCCTACTCCTTTTTTGTTTATGAAGACATTCACTAATAGGGGCCCATTTAGGTTCGAAACTTTGGCTAATCTATTAGAGTGGATAGTTGGGCTCAAGTGTATAGGGACAGTTTCTTTGACTCGATATTGGGTCTTTTGGGTGATAGTCGGCAATAAGTGTATAGAGACAGTTTCTTTGACTCGACCTTGGGTTTCCTTCGGTAATAGTCGGCAGCTGGGATAAAAAGTTAGAGTTTTGATTAATCTATAATTTGTTTAATTTTTTGAATATTTTGGTTGATTTGGAATTGGGCAAAACCTTTAGAGGCATCATTTCCTCATTTACAAAACTTGGATCATTATAAAACTTTGATTGTGACTAAACATTTTGTCAACTTCGTATCAAATTTGTGTCTAGAAGGAGGATATGGTCCATTCACTACAAGATTAGCTTACTCTTTACACACATAACAACCACAAATTAAAAGTAACCCATAAAACATGACACCAAAATAATAATTATCTCTATACAAGAGATAAATTGTTATACCATGTCTTGCATTAGAGCATTGGAGATGGTACCCATATCTTAATGGGGCGTGAATATGCAAAACAGTTCCTAGGACAACCAATAACATACCATCTATCAATAATTAAGATATTGACTGAAGTCCCTATGTCTACAATCTCTATGGGCCATAGCACTAGGTTTCATTATCTTATCCCTTTGGAAAGACTGGAGGAATCTTTGAGGAAGAAAGTATAAGCACAAACATTATAAGAAATATCAAAAGAAATTTCAAAGAACTCCTTACTTATCATGCCCATTCCCAAATCTCACTACTAGAATTGGGTACAAATTGTGAAGGTGGACCAACATTAATATTGTTGGAACAATATCTTTTAGATCCCAAAGGAAAAGAGGAATGTATATGCTTGAGGATTGGGGAAGGCTTCTAACAATCAAGTTGAAGAACTTGCCTTGTTTTAGGGCCTAAGGATCACTGACGAATGGCAATACAAAAGCATAATTATCATCGGAGATTCAGAATTAACAATTAGATCTGTGCGTAAAGGCATGGGATGGGGTCAAAGTGTGTTATCGCAAATCCTTTATATGATAAATAAAGTGCTGGAAAAGGTTTGAAAGGGTGGAATTCTTTCATGTGCTCAAGGCATTGAATAAGAAGGGGAATGAGTTAGCTAATATGACAAGCTTACTCGACCAAGTAATTTTTCGTGATAAAAGAGGCATGGCATGGGGATCGATCCCTTAAGAGTATGATCATAAGAATGTTTGCAAAAATGTTTAAAAATATGATTAAGGAAAACTTTTGGGGCATTAATCCACCCATTATTTTAAATTATTATGCAATTAATGGTGAAAACATGGTATATGTGTTGTGCATTAAATAGGTCAAATCACATGCCATAAGCCTAGACCTCCACTCAATGCACGGAAGCGAGCACTGCACATCACACAACATGAAGCCAAGGTGTGCAATCACTCAACCTCATGCAATCATAAATTCTTATTCAGGTGGGATAATGGTAAGTATCATTGGTGAATTGGGGAAAATTGTGCTTCAATAGGAAGCTCTATATCAATTAATTAAGTCTAATCTAACCTAGAATACTCTCCTATGCTTTATTGGGAGTTCAACAAGTAGGACCGGAGTGGGATTTCAAGCAGGAGTCAGTGATTGTTGCATGGACGACTTTCACTGCATGACATTCATCTTTCAAAATTGGAATTTGTTGGGAGTCTCTACAATTTGGAGTTGTAATGGATGTCTAGAGGTCACATGGTGCCACTAGCAAGGGGTGATTGTGTTACACCTTGCAATCTCCATAATTGAAATTGGTAAGGAGACCATTAACAATATGTCAATTGGAGCTTTGGGCGTCAATTTGCAAAAGGAAATGGAACGCAAGCATCATGGACAATGCCTTGTATGTGAGGCATCTAAGATTAAATCATGGAGGGATAAGGAAATTGCACTACTCATGGAGGTAGTATAGTTTCAAAAGAAGGAAATTGTTGAATTGAAGGCATAATGGGCCTTGCTCAAGCACAATGTTAATGAATTACTCAATTATCAAAGCATGGTTTCTTCAAAGGCACATCTTTCTATTGGTTTATCGGGAAACAAAGAAGGACACATGGTGTAGCAGCAGATGGTAGATATGGATGAGGAACTTGGAGCTCAACACCTGGTCAACATAGAACTTAAGTTATAATGATCCAAACAATTTTTTAGTTTTTTCATGTATTTCGAAGTCTGTTTATTAGTAGGCATCTATGTTAGAATATCCCCCTACAGGGGCCGTTAAGAGCTTTATTTTGGACTTAGATATTGTACCATTGATATCATGGCACAAATTTTGATTTTGTCTTTATCTTTTTTGAAGAACAAAATCTTGATATGTGCCATTTCACTAAACATTATAGCTGCAACAATTTTTTCTATATAAAAATATAATCGGTCTTGTTAAAATAAAATAAAAATGTTGTCAAAACAACCTCAAAAGTAAGTATATTTGATCATTGAAATGCTTTCATCATACTTCTGCTACTCATTTAGAAGTGTTGAGTTATCATTGTAATTGTGATGTCTCTAGAGAGCCACATGTGTAATGTACCTAGGGAGGTCCCAAAGGAATAATGAATGTAATGTGACCATAATCATGGAATAGGCCCACTTGATACACTACAAGGTAAACACCTTCTAGGAAAGGTTTTTAGTGTTACAAGATTTGGCAAAATTTTCAAAAAGTCCTCCGCTACAATCTTCACTATTTGAAGCGGAACTTTTACCGGATGTTCCATATAATTAAAAAAAATTGGCGAGCAAAGGTTTTTTGTCGATAATTATATTGGTAAAATGCATCGGTGCGATCTTAGGGAACATGCATCGGTGTGTACACAAAACTAAAAAGCACCAGTGCTCTTATAATTAATATGTATCGGTTCTATATTTTATGTTGTATGCAACAACGATGTTGTTGTGCTTATGTACTCATTGGTCTGTATTGTTTATGTATGTAGCAGCGGTGCTCATATAAATATTACGCATCGGTTCATTCTTTTTGTTTTATGGCACACCAATGTTCTTCTATTTCATACGTGTCGGTCCCTGTGTTACCATGTGCACTAAAGGGTAGTGAAATTTCAAATATTCGAGGTGAGATATTACTGCCCTTCTTTGTTAGTAGAGTTAGTGGGTTGTGAAAGGCTTGGGGTGTGAAGGATTGAGGGTGTTACTAAAGGATTGAGTTTGTGGAGTGGTGTTACTAAAAGGACAATCCCTTGTACATCACCATCCATAGCTGGATTAATTGAACTGAAAGGGCATTACCTTAATCGGGGAATCATATTAGAAGGTACATTTACATAATTTCTTGGAGAAATTCAATCGTGGTAATTCGGGGTGGTGGGGTGGTAATTCCCCACGAATGAATTCGAGGGAAAATGATCAAATGCCAAGTTTCTGGTAGATTCATTTTACTGATAGTCATTTACGTTATTACACCTACTACTAGTTTATGCCTAATAAAAGAGCACCATTGTGTCTATTATATTTAAAACATCGGTGTGTATATTATATGTAAAACACCAGTGCGTATTGTAATCATGTGCACCATAATATTCTGAAACGATAAATATAACCGTACATTATGTCATTTAAAGCAACGATGTTTTTTCACAATTTTTGGCATAGGTGCTTCAATGTAACTAATAGGCACCATTGAGAATAACTCATAAAACCACATCGTTTTATATATTATGGCACACACCATTTAGTGAATTCAAAATAATACAATGCATTGATATGTATATATTTTAATAAATTATTTTTTTACAACTTTTCAATTAATCATCTCAAAATCAAATATTTTTTATAATAATATTGATTTTTATATTTTTGTTATTGTGTTTTGATATAATGATTACATTAATGTGTTATTCAACATATTACACCTCTATTATTATTAGTCCCTCTAAGGGACTATAACAATGAGTTTGTTTTTTATGTGACATTAATTTGTTTTTTACCATAAATTTGTATATGCAATGTAATGTTTAACATAGGAAAACAAATATATATTTTTTGATATAATAAAAATATTTGTGTTTCTCATTTCTATTTGGTTGATAGAATTGAAGTCTTATTCTATCTGGTTGATAGAATTGAAGTCTTATTGCTCCCTTCACATCTTTTAATATGTAGAATTAATTACATAATCAATGAATTTCACCAATCACCACATCTAAATATAAAAAGTTGTACTATGTACTTATTACTATGCATTATTATATTTATATTATATTTATTATCTAATATATTATTTAGATTATATTTATTATATAATATAATAAATATTACATAAAAATAAATAATAAAAAAATTGAAATGATTATTTTCAAAAAGAAAAATTGAATATTTTTAAAATGTAATTTGCATTTGGCTAGCTTAACTTAATTGGAAAAAAAATTAGGTTAATCCCAAAACTATACAACATCCAAATTAAAGTAAAAATGTGGTCAGAGATCCTGGCCAATACGGCATATGAAAAATCCATAAACTAAGGGTCATGGAACAACAAGTCTTCGTCCGTTCCTTGTGAGTCTAGGTTGAATTCTTTGAATTCCAATCTTTCTGACAGTATAGTTATCAGTGTTAATTTTTTTCATTTAAAATCTTTATAAATTGATTTCTTTTAAGACTATGAAACTAGCTCCTAGTTAACATATTGTTCATGTTTCACAGTAATCATCACCAATAATTATAGGGTGTCAGTTATCATCTCCATTTCCAAATATACTTGACAAGGACTAAGCTACCATGCAGTCCTTGTTTGTAACAATATAAATCATCCATATATTAATTAATCAATAACACAACATTTTACAACATTCGACAATTCAATAAAATAAGAAACTTATTTTATTATATATAAAGAAGAGACTCATCGCCATACAAAATGAGACAGTGTAAATGTCCATAATAATCAAAATACAACCAATATGTAACTATTACATGTATTTGTAATAATTATTTTATTATATATAAAGAAGAGACTCGTCGCCATAAAAAATGAGACAGTGTAAATGTCCATAATAATCAAAATGCAACCAATATGTAACTATTACATGTATTGGTAATAATTTAATTAAGTGTCATAAGTCTAATACATGTATTACACTTATTGCATTTTTATTAATACTCGAGTTATTAGAAATATGACACTTTGGAGTAATTATTCAAATTATTTTTTTCATTCATTAACGAAATTCAATATTTGCATACATTTTAATATAAAATCAACGAAGTACAATACTTAACATACTTTTTAATAGAAAATTCATAAAGTTAGTAATAATAGAGTAAAAATTTGTGAAACCATTTCATCCAAAGTGTATAGATAAAAAATTATTATTATTCTTTATATTAAATATTTTAAATTTAATAATAATAATATATAATAATAATCTATTTTTAAGGTCACGGCGAAGCCAGACACCAAATTGGTGTATGAGACCCCTCTGCCCAACGATTTGACTGGTAAAGCCTACGGAGGTATACATACCCTACCCCCCTCTGGATTTGAACTTGTGACCTCTTAGGAGGAAACACATGTTCTTAACCACTAGGCCCACTCAATATATAATAATAGTTGAATAATATAAATTAATAAAATCTTTGGAAAAAATAAAATATAATAAAATATAAGAATTGTGATTTTAGTAAACAATTATACTATAACTTTGTCTTATAATCTTTAAATAATAAAAATTAATAAAACAACATTATTATTACATCATTATTATTATTATTAGTGAATAATTATATCACAAAGTTATTATTATTATTATTGTAAGCATAATGTTTTATTTGTATTTATCATAATAAGGAAAAATTATACAAAAACCACTTCACTAGTAGCCTGCCATCGAGGAAACCAAACCAACAACAATGGTATAAGGCATTTATCCATATAGTTTGATAGAGATTATGAATTAAGACAAAACTATTGATGCAGTTTAACTAGTTTAGTTTCCTAATGGGCCTTATATAGTCAATATAGCATCTCTGATAAAAACAAATCTAGGATAAGCAAAATATTAAACATACTGGAAAATTAATCGAAAGATGTCTCATCTGACCCCGGAGTAGGCTCAGGAATTTGGGGCAAAGAGTTGGTTGGTGGCTTAACAACATCCTGTAGATCTTGTTCTGAGAGCTTGGATTTGATTTCCTTGAGTTGGAGTTGTATCTTGTCCAATTGTAGGAGGATTTCCTCATGAGCCTAGTCCATGTCCTGTAAAATTCTTTCGCGAACGTCTTGATGTGCAAATATAAGTCCAGGGTCTTCCAATATTTAGTGTCTTTCTCTCCAGAACTGCCAACATATGGTACCCAACTATGTAACATCCCCAGTTGTTAACCCCGTGAATCAGAATGTAATTGTATGAATGTGATTTAGGCTGGTGAGTCGATGTATTAGGGAGAAGAGCTCATATCGGTTTAATATGTTTGGGGGGCAAATGGTATGTTAAGTGCATTGAAGTAATTAGTAAAAATAGTAATCATTGGTTGTGATATGAAATGGATGAAGAATGATGGGGGGCTATGATTCCATAAGAGAAAGAGGGTCCAAGGGGGAATTATTCATGGGTATTAATCCAACCCATATTCCTGAATTATTACTATCATTGTGTATGATCTTCTAATCAGTTTTGAGTATTCCCAAAGCAAATCATTTATCTTATGTAAGAGGGTGGGTGTGAGGGGTCACATCCCATATTTATTGGAGAGCATGGACATGATTACAATCAACTTGGGGAAGAGTGTAAGTCAAGTCAAGCAAGCAAAGGGAGGAAATTTGTATGGCCAAGGAGACAGTTTTTAGACAATGACGTTTTTGGATGGAAGGTAGTTTTTACTTGTAGTTTTTAGACAGCGAGAAGGGAGATGAGTGATGGGAAGAGTACCAACCATGTTGGGCTTGAAGGCAGCCATTGTTGGGTTGTGTTTTATGTTGAGAAAGAGGCTCATGTTCCTGTAAAATCGGATTGTAAGCTTGTGAAGCGTTTTTATATTGAGAAATAGACTCAAGAGCCTTGTGACAGTTATTGTGATCATTCATCGAATAACTGGGAGATTTTATAGTCAACCAGAGGCACTAGAGCCCTGGAGGGAAATGGGAAGGCCTGAGGGACTATGTACAGTGAAGGGGGGTCCCATTCCTTGGGTTGTGCAAGTTGTGGGAAACAGATTGGAACCTGGGTTTTGGGGTTTTTGTGTGTGAAGAGCAGATAGCTAGAGGGTCGGATCTCCTTGTGGAATCATAACATCAGCTTGGGGGTGACTTGTTGTTGAAAGAAAATGAGCAACAATGTATATGGCTTGCAGGTTCATCCTTCATATGCAACCAATTGGTTATCTATTGTGTTTATCATGACATTCCATTGTATAAATGGCTTACATGGATGTTGTGTGTTTGTTGTTTGCTTCAACAGTTGCATTCATGTTTTAATATATATTGTTAGATACATTTAGAACTGTGGTATCAATCAAATGGTTAAATTGTGTGTGATTTGTAGCTAATAAGCTACAAGAAGTTAATAAGCATTAAATCTTAATTATAAATGTGTATTCCACACATAATGTTGCTGTGATAGTGGTTGGGTATGTTACAACATGATATCCGAGCTATTAGTTCAACATTTGACCTGTATGGGCCAAGAACCGGTGCGAATTTGAGTAAATACGTTGTTGTAGACTTTGTTCTGTGGGAATTTGGGAAAAATCGGGAGAAAATCAGAGTTAAATCCCCAAATTCATTGTCAAGATTCATGTTAGAATGAATCATAATTGTTCAAGAGAATTCAATGAAGTTAATTTGCAAATTGCAGAGTCAAATTCGACTTGGAATGGTCGAATTTCGAGTTTTAATGGATGTTGTAGAGTTACAAGCAGCATGGAGAATCGACGACCAAGATCTCTTTTGATCTCGAAATCAACGACTAAGATTCATCATGATAAATTTAAAAATCCATAAGGTTCGTCTGTTTTGAAAGGTTAATCAAATCAACAACCATGATTGATCCAGGTGAATATTGGTGGCAACCCACCTAATCCAATTGGCTCCTCTTGTCAGTTTTAAGTGCAATACATTCTTCTGTACTTCTTTGTAATTGTGGATTCTACACTTCCGGGGTTGTATGAAGCCCTACACATCTTCTAGATGGATAGTGATGGCCTCCCGCCCAATCCAATTGGCTTATTTTGTATTTTTTCATGTCAGGTACTTCCATGGCCGTTTTGGGCCCCTAAACAGTGTTTGTTGGATCGTCACAGTCAAACTGCAGATGGAGTCAGTTTTTGACGATGTAATGCATAGTTCTCGAAAAGACCTTTCCAACGGGCTATCACATGCCTAAAACAAAGATCATATGCAAAAGTTACGACCTCGGGAAGTTAATGTATTAACTTACTCAAACGGGGCCCACATGACTTTTGGTGTTTCATCTCCTAGGGTTAGGTTTTTGGATGCAGAGGGTTTTGACATTCCTGTTTATCATAAAAAGGCCTTCAAAGCCTCATTGTAATAATCTTCTGCCAAATGAGCATAGTCGTCACATCTCTTCTCAGATATAAAGATGCCACCATTCTAGCGAGTATTGTGCTCTGTGTTTTTACAGTCCCTTTACAATTCTTTCATTAATAGAAATCAAGTATTGTTGTATTTCTCTGTTTCTGACAGTTTTCATGAGCATTTCATTGTAATTTCTCTACTTTCATTTTGTTCTAAAAATAAATCCGGATCCATGATTTATTTCAAGGGTTTTTGAAATGGATCAAATCGACGACTTGTGTTCATTTCGGCCGTTGAGATGGAATAGAACTAACGGCCGAGATCATTTTTTCTAATATATCGATGACCTAGATTCACCTGGATTGTGATAAAAAAAACTCTAAGTGTTGGAGTTCATCGAAAGACTTTGTCGGCAGTCGATGGTCAGATTGGCAAGATTTGTGGAGGGTTTGAAGTTTGCTAGTTGAACTTGTCGATGGTCGATGGTTGAATCGACGAGTTTGGTGAAGAGTCGAGTTCGTCCAAAAGAAGTCTCCGATCGTTGACGGTTGGTGGTCGGGTATCGACAGATTTTGGCCAAATTTTATAATTGTATAGGTTCACCAACGAAACTCGTTGATGGTCGATGGTCAGGGATCGACAGGATTTGGAAAAGGTTTCACGCGTCCAGAGAGGATCATCAATGGTCGAGGATCGGTAGATGTTGGGCAAAAAAAATCTAAGTGTCAAATTCTCCAAGAAAACCAGTTGATGGCCAATAATCGGGGATCAATAAAATTCAGTGAGAGTTTCATTCGATCGAGAGAAACCTCAGATCGTCGATGGTCGATGATCGGGCATCGATAGATTTAGTTGAGAGTTTTCATTTTTCCAAGAGAAGTGGTCGATCACCGATGAAGGAAAAGATGATGATGATGTCATCATTCACGTGTCATGCCACATCAACATCCACATGTCATGCCACATCAGCCAAGTTGAAATCTTGAGATGACATGTCATGCCACGTCAGCAAAGGGGTGGTTGATCGTCGATGGTTGGGAGTTCGATGAATTTGTAACAAAGATATTTCCAAAGGAATTCGTCGATGGTTGATCGTCGATGATCGTGGACAAACGAGATTTGTGGGCAATATTTAGTTTTGTGAGGCGAAATGGCCGATGGTTGATGGTTGACAATCAAGTGTCGGGGAGATTCACGAACAAGTTGGTTTGGAAATGAGAATCGTTGATCAGTGATTGTTGATGGAGCTCAGATTAATGAATCATATTTGAAGGGCTATTACAGTAGTAAAACAATCAGTTTTATGTAAAATTTTCTGATTTTTTTCATATTTTTGAAGGTCATTAACTTTCGAGGCATTTTTGAAAGCCTAAACGACGCTTTTAGGTAGTTGAAACCCATAAGAATAGAGTGTACCAATGTACATTATGTCTCTACATCTCAAATAAAAGAACTCATAGAGATTTATCCAATGAGATAAACGGTTCACAAAACAGAGCTCATATGAGGAAGTTACAACCAAAACAATGAGGGTAAAATTTTGGCACCAAAGGTACTTCCGGAGGGCATAGTTCCTTGCTTCAAAGTCTGTTTGGGGAACAGGAGCAATCAATAGAAAGATCATGAACCATGGAACATATCCATGGAGCCATATTTAAGATATATGTATGTAAAAATGTGCAATAAAAGAAATAAGACACATGTAGCATACATGGATAAATGGAGTAAAACAGTCAAAGCTTCTCCAGACCATAACTTTCAGCTCAGAGCTCGAATTTGAGAAAACAAATGGTCATTGGAAAGGTATTGAGGAGTATAAGGCATATGTCAACCCAGAATTTTGAATTGGGTGTTATGTTTTCTTAGAAATGGATAAAAGAGATTGATGTAGTAGTAAATGAGTGGAAATTGCAGCATGCAGACGTTGTAACTTTTCACCCATGACTCATATTGAGGCATGAGTACAGTAATTGGAGAGATGTTTCAGAAAGGAATGCATTTGGGGAATGATATTTTTTATTTGGTACATTGTACCCTTCTTGAATTGGGATAAAGAATTACTTGTAACATTAATTGGAAAAATTTATATATTATGCATAACTCTAACAGAAATGGGTGCTTGCACATGGTGCAAAATTAGAGGTATAATCAGATAAATTCAAGTCTAGGATTGAATATCAGACTAATAGAGACATGGAAGAGATTGTAGAATTTGTTCAAGGCAATAAAGAGCTACAAGACAAGTAATGGAAAGAGGAATTGGATTCCAAGAACCATGTAATTACTCAATGTGAAGATTTTTGCAAATAGTGTCAAAGTTTGGATAAACCTTCCCAGATGGTAGAGCTAAGTGCTAAAGGTGATTGCTAGGAAATAAAGAGCATTGAAACTCATTATAGTGCCTACGCATAAGTGTAGAAGAACATTTGAATTGCAATAGTTTGGGAAGGTAAAAAGAGGTTGATCTTATTAGCAAGGCATTGATTAACAAACAAAGGAGCACTCTAGCGGAGAGTGTTGTATGAAAGATTTCTAGTAGGAGGATAAGATTCCAACAATGAGCATTGTGTGGGTATGTTTTGGATTGATCCTCAGGTCCATTATACATGGAAGCTGATCAAGCTTGTATAGTCAGTTGAAGCATTAAAGAGATGCAAAAGGAAAGTGCAGGGTTGCAGGGCAAGTGATGCAAGGTTGACAAAGGTCTAAGGAAGAGTAGGAGAATATTAGTATTCAGTCTTAATGGTTTGCAAAGGAAAAATCAATAGAGCTTATCACATAAAGCATGGAGCTAGTAGGTGAATGGTGTTATTGCATGCATAAGGAGTTAAGGAGGACTCCATATCCTTGAGGGTAGAAATATAGTGAAGGCTACAAAGCTTGTTGCAAGAGAAGGAAAAACAATATCATGAGATGAGGTGAGACTCATGGAGTGGATGACTCATCTCTATGTGCAAGTATGGGAATGCATGAAAAAATAATTGTTGGGTATGATCTAACAACTTTTGTCTAAAAGTACCCCAAAACAAGGAAGCTACCTCTATTATTAGAGTGGGAAACAAAAGCAAGGTACATGTGCAAATGAAGGATGTGCAGCATTCCATTTGGAGCATAGTGGTCTTGAGTGGCCAAGTAGTGCTTCACAATGAATCACTTAATGAAATATTTAAAATTGAGCAAAGCCATGGATGACAAAGAGTATTAAAAATATGACATAAAAGTAATATTTCAAGATTTTGAAACACCAATCAATGATAATGGTATTTTGAGACCGGTTTGGTCAAGAAAAATGGGAAGTGGTTAATTAGATTGCAATTTTCAATATTCAACTGGAATAG
>JASDQU011027951.1:0-16078 GCA_032191745.1 Picea mariana
TGAAAAGCTGGGGGTTGTCTCGTAAAGAGCGCCAACCTCGGAGTGCGGGACATATCCTGTTTGAATATTAAAAAGATTTCCAATTTCAAATGACTCATAGCTTTCCTCGTTTTTCGTCATCTCGCGAATATTTCTTTCACGTTTTGATTTTGCGACTCGCGAGACTGCGAATCCCAACTTTATCGTTAATCAACAATAGTTTAGATGTGGCGGATCCTTGATGATACGATTAACTCTATCGTCAGGTCGTGACTCGGGGATTTGGAGATAAAACTTTTAGGAGATTGATACGCCGAGTCGCGATATCGCGATGCGGCGATAATTAAGACTCAATATGATTATGTCGCACTTCGCGAATCAGGATTTTGGACATTTCGTCTCTATAAAAGAGAGAGACGAGTGGCGATGTACCGAGAGCCGAGTCTAACTATGGTTAGTTTTTACTCTTGGTTTTTGACTATAGTCATAGGAAATTATCGTGTTGTCAGCTCTCGGGGTCGGAAAAAGAAAAATTTAGGATCGAGAAATGCCGAAAGAGCGAAACCCCGAGGATGTCATATCCAAGGGTTACCGGTCTTATACCATTCTTGCCTTGGATGAAAATTAAAACTGAGATCGCACTTCTCGCGATTCGGGACTTTTTGATTTCAAGGAATGAGGGGTCTGGCTTGAGAGATCACGAAACTTGGCAAAATCTTTTAAGGACAAACATACTTATGAAAAACGGGCCTTTAGTAAGTGACAAGGATTACTTATTCGGGCAAAAAAAAGCTTCATTCAGAGTTTTATGGCTTTCGAAGAAAAAACGGGGGCGGCTCCAACAACTTACATAGACTTCCTTGACACTTTAAAAAATAATTAATCAAATTAAATAAATTCATACATTCATCAATGTAAAATGCAGAAACATAGAGATTCATAAAAAATGTTCCATGAAATGCGTGTGTGTATATATATAACATCGTCTAAATTGTACATTGTTTACAATATGGTACATCGTTCCCAATATACATAACGACAACAAGTTCCCTAACCTAAAACAAAAACATATGGTGGCCTAGATACAAAATTCCAGTCATTGGTTACTCATTGACCACTGCCACTCTTGCCACCCTGAGGAGCATCCTGGAAATCGATTGTTCTTTTGTTTCTCGAAGAAGAACCTTGAGTGGTTTTGTGGCTTGGTGTGGTTCATCGCTCTGGAGACTACAAAAATAAAAAACATTGTTATACGTTTTTTTCCACAATGAATTAAAAGACTTACAAAATGATACTTTGTATTTCAACATAAGAAAACACACTGCAGATGGTACTAACAATTGTAAGGGTTTTACCCTCGTCTGTGACCCTAATATCTCAGTGAATCCACCTATGTCAGTTACAAGGATCAAATAATGAAATTTAAACAAATATGCATGAAATCAATTCCATTCATGATACATAAAAATTGATCATCAACATATTATATCACCATTAATATCTTGTGCATATGGAGAGTCGCTAGCAAGTGGAGTAATCGACTATAAAAATAGATATGAGGAAACATCTATTGTGTAATCCTTGTTGGATGACTGATGGAAATGGTGGTGGGGGTGGGTGGCATACAGGTGCATCCACTTTAGATGGATGCAATGGAAGAGGTGGTGAAGATGGGTGGCCTATGGGTGAATCCATTGAGGATACACTGAATAAGAAATATACCAGGGGTGGGTGTTGATGAACCCCCATGGGATATACAAGAGATGGGATAACGCCTGGCCTAGAAATAGGTAACTCAAAATCAATGGTCGGTTGCACAAAAATTGAACTAGTACTCTAACTAGAAAAAATAATAGTATCATGCATACATATTAATAATATTATCATTAGTACCAAATAGTAAAATCCAACAAAATTTTTATCCCCTTTTTGTGGGATAACTAAGGAGATGATGTCTTGAGGCCCTCAGGTTGAAGACATGGAGTACCAAGAGACACCTTAACCAACAGTGTCTACTTGCACAGATGGAGACCCACCTCACCACTACGCTCCAGGTTGATCATGATGATATCCACCACATCAGCTGGCCTCCAGAAGAAATTGGGTCTTTCTCCATGATGTACAAGTCAGGTATTATGGTGAGTTTCATTTAAATATTTTAGGCATTTGATTTTATTAAATCTATTACAACTTTTGATTGTGTGACATTTTCTTAGACATTATGCTCTTTTCCTTGTTTTACCTTGGTCATTCACATTGCGCCCTAGAAAGTGGGTCATGATTCATTGTGCCATTCTTTACCATACTTTTCACTTTCCACACTTCATCCCCTCATCTCCTCGACTTTTGTGTTTTTCGGGTGTACTGACCCAAGAAGGGGTTGTCCCTCACTTCATGGGAAGAAGGAGCTGAAGGCACAGAAGCTTGTGGATGGAAAAAGATAAATTCATTATTATGAACCTTCTATATGCTCTCCCAATGAGTTATTGAGCGAAATGAAACACTTCTCTTAAAAATCAAAGACCTGCAAAAGAAAACACATAAATATAAATATCCCCACTTGTTGAGGTCTGTACACTCATGCGGTGTCCCTTTCTTTCCTTGCATATGGAACTCTGTGTACCTATAGATTAAAGTTTCCTTGTGGTGTTTCCCCCAAAGCTAATCGATGTCACTCTATGGAGTACCCAAGGTTTTGGATCATTAATTAATTAATGACAATAAATGGGCTTGGAAAAAGGATGCATTGAAAACAAAGGTGCAACACACCCTCTACAAAGGCACCCATAAGTGAGACACTACAACCCATTTTATGTCACAAAATCCATTCCCAAAAGTTTTCCCATTCATCTATGAAACATAACCCACATTACTTAGAAGGAATTTCCCTTGGTAAAACTCCCTAAACTTGAGGGACGATTCACCCAATAGGTCATTTTGCCAACCCATCCATACTCAAACTTGGTAAATTGCATAGGATCTTTGAGCATTAATTTACTTTGATGAGGTGGTTTGGATGTACTGTCTTATATGAATGTTCTATTGATTTTATTTAATCATCATGATGCTTTTATTTGATATCCTTGGAGGGCGTATCCATTTTTCTTTGTAGGACCTAGTTGGTGGACAATTTTTGAGGAACAATACTAGCTTCGGCTTCCATGGGGATTCAATACAATAGGTTGTATTCCAAGGTCCCACATGATGGATCATGGAGACATGCCTTTGGAGGATTACATGGAATCATGGAGGACCTAACCTAGCCCCTACCACCCAAATGTTTTTCCTGAAGAGGGAGAAACATCACTTTGTTTAGGCTTGACGTCGTAGAGGGGATAAGGTTTGGTGGTGATGGAGTTGCTACTTGACACATGGCATGACTTGGTGGGACGAGAGTTGAGGAGAATATATCACATGAGAGGGAGGATTTATGATCCCTAACGACCTCAACATTTTACTCCAATGACTTGCTTAAAGAGTCAGAACATCACCCTTATAGGGGTAACATCATCTTAGGGTTTTCATTATTCATTTTTAAGATTTAAATTTGAATTAAAGATGAATTACTTGTGTAAAGGGGAAAAAAAAGGGTTGTTGTCCCCTTATTTTTTGTTTACCCTAATTTATGTGGACAAACTATGTTTAAAACATTTTGTATAAATAGAGATCATTTGAATCTTATTTGATATCATAGCTCTCCCATGTGGAGAATGATATTTGGCAGAAATTTTCTCCATAATTGGGCATTTCTTTCTATCTCTCTTTGTTACATTATCTTGTGATTATTTATGTTTTCTATTGGATGGATGGATGATGCACTATCTCTCTTGGAGGATTGTTTCTTTCTTTATGGTGAAAGTTTCTTGGTGAATTAGGGTTTCATCTTGTTAATGCTTCAACTAGGTAAGGAATTCATGTGTATTTCTATATTTTATTGGTTGTAAGGTTAATGTGATGATTTCTTGGGGATTATAAGGGCATACTCCCCCTCCAAGTCCATTTTAATTGTTTCAAATAATTTTGGTGCAAAGGATACTAGGAGTAAAAGGGATTACACCCTCCTAGGTTTTCCTTGTTGGTTAGGGTGTTCCTTTGGGAGTAAAATGGATTACAACCCCAAGGAAGTAAATCATTCAAATTGTTTAATCATGATACTCCACTTATCCAATAGAAATAAACTAATCTTCATTCATTGGAGAAATAAATCATTGCATTGGTAATTGTAAAAAATGAGATATTGAGATCATCTAAATTGAAATATTTTCTATGTGTCCTAAGATTTCTAAGGCCAAAAGGGTGATGTGTCATGGATGAAGGAAACTTTTTTTAGGCATGGGGTTCATGACATACAAGGGTTTGTAGTGTCTAACTTACGGGTTCCTTTGTCGAGGGTATGTTGCACCTTCGTTTTCAATGCACCCTTTTTTCATCCCCTCATCTCCTCACCTTTTGGATTTTTCAGGTGTACTGAACCAAGAAGGGGTTGTCCCTCACTTCATGGGAAGAAGGGGTTGAAGGCCCAGAGTCTTGTGAATTGGAAAAAGATAAAATATTGATTATGAACCTTACAAATTCCCACCCAAAGAAGTCTTGAGAGAAATGAAATGGTTCTCTTAAAAAATCAAATACCTGCAAAAGAAAACACATAAATATAAATTTCCCAACTTGTTGAGGTGTGTACACTCATGCGGTGTCCCTTTCTTTCCTTTCATATGACACTCTTTGTACCTATAGCTTCAAGTGGCCTTGTGGTGCTTCCCCCCAATCTAATCAATTTCACTCTAGGGAGTACCCAAGTTTGTGGATCATTAATCAATTAATGGTGATAAATGGGATTGGACAATGATGCATTGAAAATGAAGTTGCAACAAACCTTCTACAAAGGCACCCATAAGTGAGACACTACAACCCCTTATATGTCATGAACCCCATGCCAAATTTTTTTTCTCTTCATCCATGACACATCACCCACATGACTTTGAAGGAGTTCCTCTTGAGAAACTCCCCTAAACTTGAGGGACGATTCACCCAATAGGTCATTTTATGAACCCTCCCATACTCAAACTTGGTAAATTGCATAGGGTCTTTGAGCATTAGTTTACTCTTATGAGGTGGTTTGGATGTAATTTCTTATATGTCTCTTCTATTTATTTTATTTACTCATCATGATGTTTTGACTTGAGATCTGTGGAGGGCATATCCATTTGTCTTTGCAGGACCCAACTGGTGGACCATTTTGGAGGAACAAGCCTAGCTTGGGCTTCCATGGGGCTTCAATAACATAGGTTGAATGCCAAGGGCCCACATGCTAGATCATAGAGACATGGATTTGGAGGATTACATGGAATCATGGAGGACCTAACCTATCCCCTACCACCTAAACATTTTTCCTGAAGAGGGAAAACATCACTTTTTTGAGGCTTGACATCATAGAGGTGCTAGGGTTGGTGACGGAGTTGCCACTTGAAACTTGGAATGACTTGGTGGGAGGAGACCTGAGGAGTATATATCACATGAGAGGGATGATTTATGAACCCTAGTGACCTCAACCTTTCACTCCAACAACTTTCTTAAAGGGTCAAAATGTCACCCTTAGAGGAGTGACGTCACCTTAGGGTTTTCATTATGCATTTTGTAAGATTTAAATTTGAATTAAATATGAATTACATGTGTAAAGGGGAAAAATAAGGGTTGTTGTCCCCTTATTTGTTTTTACCCTAATTTATGTGGAGAAACTATGTTTAAGACATTTTGTATAAATAAAGATCATTTGAATCTTATTTGATATAATAGCTCTCCCATGTGGAGAAGGATATTTGGATGAAATTTACGCCCTACTTGGGAATTTATGTTTATCTCTCTTGTTTACATTATATTTTTATGGTTTATATTTGCTATTGGATGGATGGATGATTCACTAGCTCTCTTCAAGGATTTTTTCTTGCTTTATGGTGAAATTTGCTTGTTAAATTAGGGTTTCATCTTGTTAAGGCTTCAACTAGGTAAGGACTTCATGTTTATTGCTATATTTTCTTGGTTGTAAGGTTAATTTGATTATTTATTGGGGATTATAAGAGAATAAAACCCCCTCCAAGTCCATTTTAATTGTTTGAAATAATTTTGGTGCAAAGGATACTAGGAGGAGTGAAAGGGCTTACACTCTCCTAGGTTTTCCTTGTTGGTTAGGGTTTTCCTTGGGGAGTAAAATATATTACAACCACAAGGAAGTGACTCATACAAATTGTTTAATAAAGAGACTCCATTTACCCAATAGAAAGACACTAATATTCATGTATTGGAGAAATAAATCATTTCATTGGTAATCGTAAAAAAATGAGATATTGAGATCGTCTAAGTTGAAATATTTTCTATGTGTCCTAAGATTGATAAGGCCACAAGGGAATTTTGTTTCTCCAAGTATTTCTTGCTGATGTTACAACTTTAATATACAACCATTAGGGCTTCTGAAAACGCTAAACAACTTTCTAAATAAATCTCTTTTCGACCATCAAAAGTTGCTAGTAATTTTCGCCTATAATCTACTAGTTCAAGCACACTTTTTGGGTGGATTATTTGCTAGCTTTGGTGGATAATTTTTCTACTGTAATTTTTTTTCTTCTATACCAATAAGGCTGAAATCATATATTTGCAACCTTGTTTTATGATAGCCTTAGATTTATGCTAAAGTCTTTCTCTTTTAATCTTGAGTTGTACTAGTTGTACCTAGCTTAAGCTCTTGTATCATTTACATGAATTTTAGCATATTTTTAGTAGCTCTAATAATCATTTTTTCGCTGATATATATTTTTGTTGAATTCTTCAAATAGGGACAAAAAATCCTAACTTTCTTTTCCACCTAACATATTCTACATACAGTTGGTTTTTTGTGTGTCTTGGGAAGGTACAAACACTCTCAACAGGTACCCAAGGACTTGGCAACACTAAACCACTCCCAAGACTCATATTAAAGCCTTCTTCCATATAGTAATTAGAATTGTACGGGCCACACTTCCATCATACCACTTTTCATCTCATTTCCCTCTAGGGTCACATGAGATTCCAACCTTGTGATTTTCATTATCACTAAAGTGACAAGAATACTTACCTAAGGTGACAGTCAGTAGGTGTTCTTTTAGTTGTCGCCATTTTTTGGTTGGGTCGAGATTTGACCAATCTACAGCTTGTGCGATAAAATTTTTGCACCATTGTCAGGGAGGATTTTGAATCCTCTTCCTAACCATAATGACACTTTGGGAAGCTATCCCAAAGCCCTTCCCTAGTTTTACTAGCGACTCCACCTGAGGGAAGTTCCCTCTCCACCGTTTATAGGCTCTTCTTGAATCTTATCTGGCAACTCCACCTTCCCAAAACCCAACTTTCCTTGTTTCCCCATTTCCATCCTTTGATGAGCCTTGATCTCATTTGGAAAATCCATTGACATGTATTTTAATTGAATGGAAATATGGCATCTTAGTATGAACCCTCATCCAGAACTTGTTATGCCTCGTGGAGGTCACTCTTATAGATGGAAAAGAATGTAAAGCTACTAAGGAAACAATGAATCGTATAAAAGAGCTATTTCAAAACTCTGTCGAAGCACTAGCCCTTGAAGATGAAGAAGTGTTTGAAGGAAAAATATATGAATAAAATTACCAAGAAGATCCCGATGTGTTTTCTCATGTTTAATATCCGAACGATACATTTGACAAAGACAAAGTGCTCATATCTTCCCTTCCACTTGATGAAGACATCCATTCCTATGTTCCTCCTGCACATCAAGAAGAAAACATGATGAGTTGTGACCCTTTTGAAGACCTTGATGATTCTTTATTCCATGACTTTGGAAGTGAATAAGTATTAGAGGAGCCTTTGGATGCGATGGGTCCTTTGGAAAAAAGGAAAACAAAGAACTCTATATTAATGATCAAACCTCTTGTGATGAAGAGGCAATGGAGGAGCATGTCCATAAAGAGAAAGAAGAATTCTGAAAAATCACAACATGTTGAGACATCATTTTCTTTGCTCCCGCTTGATGAAGGTGAGGTTTTCTAGCTTTTCTTTCCTCCTGCACATGAATTTGAAGAAACAATTGAAGATCCAATTGAAGCCTCCCTAACCTCTATCCTTCTTGCACAAAAAGAAAAAGAGATCATTATTTTCATTCATATTGATGGTTTTATGAAATAACCCTTGGATTTGGTTGATGAGCACATTGACACTTTCATACAGACTGGGAGACATAGATGGGATGATGGTTGTCTCATTTTTTATGGAGACCTCATTTATGACATTGAGGTTGGCTCTCAAGAAAAAGGGGTTAAGTTTTCATCAGAAGATGGGTATCCATGCATATATGATTAATATGTTTGGTATCTTGATGATGATATAATTACATATTTGTTCTTTCCATTCGAGGATGACCTAATGCAACATTTTCAGGATGTTTTTTGTCCATCCCTTGATAGTTACGATGAATATCCTTTTGGGGATTCAAACACGCTCTATGATTATTTTCATCCACCTTCATCTTCAATTTCATATGAACACGAGGATGTGTACATCCTAGAGAAATCAAAGGCTTACTCTACAAAGAAAAAATATTTTCATATTGGGATTTATACAAGGATTCAAAGATGAAGAAGCCACGTTTTTCTTCTCAGGGAAATAACGAGGTCTTCTTGGGATCTCTCATATCTTCTTATTCTTCATGAATTAGTGATCATACGAACAAAGATGAATATGAACAATCATCTACATATGGTAGCCCTCTTCAAATATGGATTGATCAGGATTGTGGCTACACTTTTAGGCAACATGATCACGATGATGATTTCTCTTTCCAGCGGGACTTCCTCCCTCCCACCCATCTCTCTTAATTTCATTTCATTTCATGATTATATATCTATTTATTCTCATGATCATTATGTGCTTGACTTATCTTTGTTGTTTTACATAGTTAAGCACAAGTGGAGATACTTTGATGAGATGATCAATTGGTTGCACTGGTTGTATGACTTCACCTAACATCACCTATCACTTTATATTCAACACCCCAAGGCCCCAAGTAAGTAGGTAGGTCATATTTATTTCCCTGCACTTGCATATTAATTTCTCATGTTAGTTTATATGCATTTAATATTTCATTTTTCTCAACTTGCATATTGATTTCATGATTACTTTATGAATTTTTGAGAAAATGCTAAAATTTTATTTTCTAGATTAGTTTCATTTTCTATTTCGATATATATGGACGAGGGGTGATAGAACCACCCTAGAGTTTACAGTTTTTTGTTTCATCGTAGGCAGAGGTATACTAGGAGATGTTGTGGTTCTCATGAATTGTATGATGATCACATGTCCCCAAGTAGGAGCTAGATGTTATCCCCATTTTGTGGTATAACTAAGGAGATGATGTCTTGAGGCCATTTAGATTGAAGAAATTGAGTATTGAGAGACACATTGACCAAAAATGTCCGCTCTCACAGATGGATACCCACCTCACTACCACGCTCCAGGTTGATTGTGATGGTATCCACCACATTAGCTGGCCTCTAGAAGACATTGGGTCTTGCTCCATGAGGTACAAGTCAGGTATTATGGTGAGTGTTGTGACCGTATCCACCACATCAGTTGGCCTCCAGAATACATTGGGTATTTCTCCATGAGGTACAAGTCAGATATTATTCTCTCCCAAAGAGTTCTTGAGAGAAATTAAACTCTTCTCTTAAAAAATCAAAGACCTGCAAAAGAAAACAAATAAATAAAAATATCCCCACTTGTTGAGGTGTGTACACTCATGTGATGTCCCTTCCTTTCCCTGCATATGAAACTATGTGTAGCTAGAGCTAATTTATTTCACTTTAGGGAGTACCCAAGGTTTTGGATCATTAATAAATTAATGGAAATAAATGGGATTGGAAAAATAATGCATTAAAAATGAAGGTGCAACACACCCTCTACAAAGGCACCCATAAATGAGACACTACAAACCCTTGTATGTCACGAAACCCATGCCTAAAAGTTTTTTCCTTCATCCATGAAACATCACCCACATGACATAGAAGGAGTTCCCCTGGGGAAAACCCCTAAACCTGAGGGATGATTCATCTAATAGGTCATTTTGTTAACCCTCCCATACTCAAACTTGGTAAATTGCATAGGGTCTCTGAGAATTAGTTTAATTTGATGAGGTGTTTAGTATTTACTTGCTTAGATGGATATTATATTGATTTGATTTACTCATCATGATGCTTTGAATTGATATCTTTGGAGGGCATATCCATTTGTCTTTGTAGAACCCAACTGGTGGATAATTTTGGAGGAACAAGCCTAGCTTGGGATTCCATGGGGCTTCAAGCCCACAAGTTGGATGCCAAGGGCTCACATGTTGGATCAAAGAGACATGCCTTTGTAGGATTACATGGAATCATTTAGTACCTAACCTATCACCTACCACCCAAACGTTTTTCCTGAAGAGGGAAAAACACCACTTTCTTGAGGCTTGACGTTGTAGAGGGGCTAGGGTTTGGTGGTGATGGAGTTGCTACTTGACACTTAGAATGAATTAGTGGGAGGAGACTTTAGAAGGCTATAATGCATGAGAGGGACACTTTATGAGCCCCAACGACCTCAATATTTCACTCCAATGACTTGCTTAAAGGGTGAAAACGTCACCCTTAAAGGGGTGACATCATCTTAGGGTTTCCATTATGCATTTTTTAATATGTAAATTTGAATTAAAGATGAATTACTTGTGTAAAGGGGAAAATAAGGGTTTTTGTCCCCTTATTTTTTGCTTACCCTAATTTATATGGAAAAACTATAGTTAAGACATTTTGTATCAATATAGATCATTTGAATCTTATTTGATATCATAGCTCTCCCATGTGAAGAAGGATATTTGGCTGAAATTTGTGACCTACTTGAGAATTTATCTCTATCTCTCTTGGTTACATTATATTGTGATGGTTTATATTTTCTATTGTATGTATGGATGATGCACTATCTCTATTGGAGGATTTTCTCTTTCTTTATGGTGAAATTTTCTTGGTGAATTAGGGTTTCATCTTGTTAATGCTTCTACTAGGTAAGGAATTCATGTTTATTTCTATATTTTCTTGGTTCTAAGGTGAATGTGATGATTTCTTGGGGAATATAAGGGCATAGAAACCCATCCAATTCCATTTTAATTGTTTGAAATAATTTTGGTGCAAAGGATACTAGGAGTAAAAGGGCTTACACCCTCCTAGGTTTTCCTTGTTGGTTAGGGTTTTCCTTGGGGAGTAAAAGTACTTACAAACCCAAGTAACTCATCCTAGTTTTTTAATCAAGATAATCCATTTACCCAATAGAAATAAACTAATATTCATGCATTGGAGAAATAAATCATTGCATTGGTAATCGTAAAAAAATGAGATATTGAGATTGTCTAAGTTGGAATATTTTCTATGTGTCCTAAACTTGCTGAGGCCATAGAGAATTTTGTTTCTCAAAGTATTTATTTATGATGTTACAAATTTAATTTATAGACATTAGGGATGTTGAAAACCCTAAACAAATTTCTAAATAACTCTCTTTTCAACCATCAAAAGTTGCTAGTAATTTGCCACTATATTCTACTAGTTTCAACGCACTTTTTGGGTGGATTATTTGCTAGTTTTGGTGGATGATTTTTTTCTATAAATTTTTTTTTTATACATCCATAAGGATGAAATTATATCTTTGCAACACGTTTTTATGACATCCTTACATTTATTCTAAAGTATTTCTCTTTCAATCTTGATTTGTACTAGTTGTACCTAGCTTAAGCTCTTGTATCATTTACGTGAATTTTATAATATTTTTAACAGCTATAATAATCATTTTTTCGTTGATATATATATTTTTTGACTTCTGAAAATAGGGAAAACAAGCCTAAATTTCTTTTCCACTTAACATATACTATGTACAATTGGTTTTTCTTGTGTCTCGGGAATGTACAAACACTCTCAGCAAGTACCCAAGGACTTGGCAACCTTAAAACACTCCCAAGACTCATATTCAAGCCTTCTTCCATATATTAATTTGACTTATAGGGGACACACTTCCATCATACCATTTTCAATATCATTCCCCCCTAGGGTCACTTGGGATTCCCCCTTGTGATTTTCATCATCACTAAAGTGACATGAATACTTACCTAATGTAACAGTGGGTAGGTGTTCTCTTCGTTGTCTCCATTTTGTGGTTGGCTTGGGATTTTCCAAACCTACAACTTGTGCGATAACAAACATAAATACAATAAAATTGAGATTTAAATGAGATTTAACTCAACACATGGTACCTGTGAGGTAGGTGACTAGTTCATCCCAGGTGGACATTAATCGACACCACCTAGTCTCGGAACCTATAGAAACGCAAGAAAATTATAATTTTGAAGATGTCAGAAAATAAATAAATAGATACAGTGAATTTATCAAATGTGACACATACATGTGTATGATAAACATTGAAACAAAAGGCTTCCTCTATCGTTGCATCGATGATAGAGAGAAATGCCCATGCATCTATCAATGTAGAGGGTCTTCTATTCAGGTGTAGAAACTACAAAAAAACATACAATAAAATATCGAAATAAATACACATAATACTATATAAATATATAATGATGAAAAACATAGATATGGTTAAGATACTAACCTCCTCCATGAAGCTCTGTTATCCACTTGCATCCATAGGACCATAGAAAGTCTTTCGACAACTTGAGCATCTGTGAGGTTCACATGGATGACTTCTATGTCCATGTTCCCTCTCCACATTGCACTTTTCTTTAAGGATTGACGATATGACCCCTCTATCAATGTCACCCATAGGCACCTCCTACTGAGATAGTGCAACAAAGCCATCATGTTGCACTAGGCTTCGAGTAAATGCTGATAAAGATACCTATATCTATTGAAAGCCCTCTGCAACAAGAGGATATTGGGAAGATGGTTAGGCCTTCACCTAGGGGGATGAGGACCTAACATGGGATCATGCATAGCATGCTATCGGTCTTGTGAAGACTCTCTACCCACCCCGTGGAAGTCACCGATGTTGAAGCATTTGACATGGTGACCCAAAACAGATTCTACCTAAAATTTTCTCAAAAGATAAAAGGCACCTCCCTGTTATTGTAGGGAAGTGCCTCAAATACCATAAAACACATATCTATCTATTTTTGAATAGTTTGTGGGTGGATGAACCAATCAATAAAAATGTTTTTCTTGGTGATGGGTGGTTTTTGTGGAGATCAAGGATCAATAAAAAGGGACATCATATCTTGTTTTGTAATACCCAAGTCTGTAACTTGGTTTATATCCAGTCCAGTCCTGTAAAACTTAACATTCTAGCCCTGTATTCAGAAATATAAGTTAATTTCCCTTGGGAAATTGCAATGGAACTCACACTGATGTCCAATGAAGTGGTCAAGGACTCTCAGCTAGGTTTTCTATTTCCCATTAAATCATTCACAAGTGATCTCAAACTAGCCAACCCCTCATGAATATGTATGTTTATGTATGGTGGTTATGGTGGGTTGGGGTTTTGCTTGCCTTGATTTGCTTGTGGGAAATTTTCATTATCTTTGGGTTTCATTTTAATAATATTTTTTGCAATTTAATAAGGAAATTCAATAAGTTCATTTATGAAAAAGGTATTAAAAACAACAATTTCATTTTATTCGAACATAATCATTAACATAATTTTGTGTAAAACAAAGAAAAAATTTGTGTTATCTTTACAATGAACTTGTAAAAAATCTATACAATATTAGTGAATTTTTGAGAGATAAAAAAGGAGGATACAAAGAAAAAAATAGAGGAGACAAACATAACAAAGGAGGATACAAACAAAACAAGAGAGGAGACAAAGATAACAAAAGAAATGACGAAAAATTAAGCATACTTGGGTGGAGAAGGAAACGGTGGAAACATCTTGAGATTTCTTCCTCCTCTACTCCTCTTTTCTTTCTCAAATAGAGAAAAACATGAGGTGCAGTGTGTAAATGGGCTCAAATCGCACATGTAGTCCTTTAAAATACATGAATAGTAGGAATGCATGCATGTTCCTAGGAACGTACATACGTTCTTAGGAACACACACATGTTCTTAAGAACGTGAATGCATTCTTAATAATGCACACATATTCCTACCAATGTTCCTATGTGGCATGATAAGTGGAGGTTCGAGATTTTCCGAAACTCTAACATTAGGAACATGTGTGCATTCCTAGGAATGTGCACATGTTCCTATGGATGCATGTTCCTGCTGACTCCCTTGCCATTTTTTCATTCACCAACGTTTTGCACACACCCTATAACTATGGAAGAAAACGTTTATGATATAACCCTCTTTAATTTCCTTGAATTCATTTTTATAATTTTTTATCTATTTGATTTGATTTTAGAAATTAGGAAATTTTCCCTTTCAATATCCCCACATAATTTTCATTTAATGAAATAATGTTTTCATCATTTAGTCAATGCTTTATTGAAGTAATCATTGTAAAATATATACTTCCTAATTTGTTCCCTTAGTTGATTCCTATTGTAAATATTCATAGATTTCATTTAATAATCCTTTTCCAAATTATTGTAATGCCACATGCTTGAAATAATCACGACTATGTTTGCATTGTTTTGGGCATGGACATGGACATATTGGCCTTGTAAATTATTTTCAAGGTGTTCTTTGTGTCTTTATATTTCCAATGAGCTCTTTTTTATGAAACTTGGACATTTGTACTTGATGTTATGAGTGTCAGAATTCAATGTTCAAACTCAACATGGCTTGTTGCAATACAACATACCTTGTTGTGCTTTGAATTAATGAGAGAAATGTTTGCATATTATGTAGAAATTTCATGAAGTGAGATTTCTTTTGCAACTCAACCAAACCTTCTATCTAAAATTATGAATCTATTTCAATATCAAAATCAACTAATTCCTTATGAAAATGAATGATGCCCCATCCATCACACTCCTCCACAAAGGAATCATAATGAACCTCCACAAAATAACTAGTAGGATCACAAGTGGAAGAATCCAATGAAATATTGTGGTTGAAATACCATCTAGGAGATATAGTTTCCCTCTACGAGGATCTGGGGAGCCCTACCTACTATTATACCTCCTGTAATATATGGGTAATCCATCTCAACTTTATACATGATGGAGTAGAAGGAAAGGGAATACCCATCCATAATATCACCTCATCCACCTATGAATATCACTCATATTGAGCCTATAGACCATCTTTTGGATTAACAACCTCCTCACATTATTAAATCTTTGAAGGAGAACCCTCTGAAATAGAATATATCATTTCATCATCATACTTCACATTTTTTTATCACCACTCTTTTTTTTTTTTTTCCAAAATGTAGATCCTATAGGACTTGGATGTATCATTGTATCCAATAACATAAGATTCCATATCTGCATCTCGAATCTCCAAAGCGTGTTGAATTCCTATGAATCTAAAGGAACATAAACCTAGGTTATCAACAACTTTCCAAACTCCATCATCCATGAAGTTAGAAGCATGGGCCAAATTTCCAACAAGTTGTGATCATGGGTATCTTTCCCATGAATATTAGGATATTCAACAATTGAAGTATTGAACTCAACACAATTAACTCCATATTTTTGAGAGAATCCCTAGGAAACAGGAAAATCATGGTCAAATCCATCTACTTGAGATAATCCAACAACCCTATCATTGTACTCTAAAACAATTTCATCATCTATAAATCTATAATCAATACCTATTTCCACAATATGATATAAACATATCCCATGGTGTTATAAAAAACTCTAATGCTCCCAAGGTAAATAGGGGATCCTATGCATGCCAAAAATCAATCCTAGCTTGTTGAAGTATATTCTCCCTCTTTGATCTATGCTTCCTTGACTCCATTTTCCCAATATGTTATTAGGAACTTGGTCTTGGGTTTTATCTCTTCTTATTTACTTATCACACCACTCATTATTCCACATACACTACAACCATTTTTTCCTTAGGATCACTCTTCACTAAATAACCTTGTGCCTCCACTCTATAGCCTTAATAATCCCAACTTT
>JASDQU011027951.1:16128-28028 GCA_032191745.1 Picea mariana
TTATTCCACATACACTACAACCATTTTTTCCTTAGGATCACTCTTCACTAAATAACCTTGTGCCTCCACTATATAGCCTTAATAATCCCAACTTTAGATAATCCCCCCTTGATTTGTAGAATAGCCAACCATAAGTGATAGGAAAAGCTATTGTGGTGACAGTTGGTAGCCTTCATGAGTTTCAAAATACTATCCCCTTGATTCTTGGGACATTGCATCATTTGCGGGTGCTATATGTTTTTGTAACACATGGAATTCCACCATGCATGGTCCACACATGCTTATTCAATTCTATAAGGACCATCCAATTTATCACTAGAATATACAAGTTCCATAGAATCAACAACAAACTTGTAAATGATTCCCTTTTACCTTCCTCTAGCTAAACTCCTTTGACTAGCTATACTACAATCACTAATGGTGAATCTTGTCCTTCAAATTAAACTCTCCACTAATGATATTCCACACAAGAATATGAAATAAGGTTTTTATTCATACCAATGGAAAATAAATCATCACTCAAATTGATAACATCACTCGATTTCATATACAGGGAAATGAAAACTAATCATCTCACGACATAAGTAGAATCATCACCAGGCTCCACATTCATGCCTCCATATTACTTAGGAAGTTTTCTAAAGAGTGACTTATCATATGCCATATCTATCAAAGCCCCACTATCCACATACCATCAAACCCTATACAATGATTGTGCTATAGAAAATGAAATATGCCATTGAGAAGTTGATGTCATATTGAGAGGAATCCTTTCCTACCCATGCTAAAGTCCCAACCACAACTTATTTATTTCCCTTCCCCTTTGTCCTCAGTGGACACTACTAACATAATATCCCATCTCGTGACATCAGAAACACATCACCTTACTCAAATCATTCTTTCTTACCCATATGTATTCATTCTTCTTGTATCCTTTCTTTCCACCCTCAGTCATCCTACTGATGATAAAAATCTTATCTACCTCCTATTGTTTCATTGAACAATATTGGAATATGATTCCTTCTTTTATGTGATCATTCCAAATATTTACAAAAGGTGGAATTTTATCATGAGCATAGATACCCTAAATAAAATACATCTAATATGCGACAAATCCATTCAAATAAATGGACACCAACTCCATATCGTCTACCTTTTTTCTAGTGGAAACCATCTACCCTTTCAACTCTACGATCATGGTAATGTATCTAACCATAGTATCTATACTTTTCAAGAAAATGATTGATAGATTTTTTCTCAAGAGAATCTATCAAGAAATGCAAGAGATTTGAATTAAAGTAACCAAATCATCAACTTTTCAATATGAGAGATGAAATTATCATTCATTGAATCAAGTATGATCCTATTTTCCTTGACCTCCTTATGATGAGTGGGCACTTGTGTTGGATTGATAGGCACTGAAACCAATTTCATAACATGTTCCCAAAGATCAACTTTTTGCATAAGAATATATAACTTAAGCTTCGAAGGAACAAAATTGGAAGCTACTTCCAAGCCTCACACTCTTGAATATAAAGATTCATATATCACATCGAAAAAAAATCTCAAGTGCACAAATCAACAACATACGAAGTAGAAAAAAAAATTCTAAGGTTAAAAAAATTCTCCCGATAATCATAGGGTGTCACACCAAACACCCTCATCAAGGTCAAATACTTCTCCAAGGTATTCTCAATCCATAATACCAACTCTCTCTTCACCAAGAAAGTGATTTCAACAAAAAGCCTTCAATCCAATGTAGAAATTCCATGAATTGAGTTTTTTTTCAAATTTAGAAAATTCACCACTTTAGAGGTTCCACTAATCTGATCCCTTTGAATTATCAACCTTAACTCCGAAGTGAAATATAAATTACAGTAGAAAACATTGGACAATATTTCACTTCACATCTACCCCAATACAATAAGCATTCTGAGAGAGAAGATACCAAATATATGCGAACAAGTTTGAGCCCTATAGGGAAATCATTTCAAGTATAAACTAGATTTGAAATCACTGCACTCAATTCAAATTTGCAATAGTAAATATGTCTTATTCTATTCAATATAATTCTTAAAACTGTTAACAATTTCAATGTTAACTTATGTCAAATCAAGAGGACATATAAGTGCTAGAAATTACAAAATTGTGAAGACAATGATAGCTAAAAATAAAATATGCAATAATTTCACATACCCAACACACTATGTACCTTGGTGAGGATATGGGGTATGTGTTATAACCCTAAATTGCACCATACATGCATCCCTAGCATTTGGCCATCTTACTTGCTATTTTTACCAAGCCATCACTGAGAAGCTCTTCACATGCGCTCTGCACCACTACTGTCCATGTACACATGCTTGTTGCACCACTACATATCGCGTACGTACGCTAGTTGCACCATTACAGCTCGTGCATGCCCACAAAAGTTGCAAAAGTTAAAACGTTGCAAGGAATTTGTTGAGATTACGGTCTATTGGGTAGTTTCCCAACTGATCTACCGCCTATAGCCTGTCACCCAACCGAATAACTATCCTTTTCCCATATAAAAGGAGGTTTTGGGGTGTCATTCCTAGGAGAAGCATAAGAATAGTGAAACTTTGCCTGTTTCACATCCCCTCCTTCCCCCAAGAATTTGCAACCACCTTGTGAGTTTTGAGCCAGAATTCCCTATTCTTTCCTTTTTCCTCATTCATAAGCCTATGCCATTTTCCTAGAGAGAAGTGTGACAGGAGAAAGATACGTGGAAGAAGTTGGAGCTTGGTGAAGAGGAGCCTGGACTAGGTTCAAGGAGCAGTCGTTGATCTCATTGTAAGTAAACTTTGTGATTCTAATAAAAGAAGTACTTTTTTTGTCCCGCCATATGATGTGTTCAATCTTTATGTTTGATTCATGTTTTATTATGACATCTAACCCACTAATTCATATATGAGATGCATGTTCGTATTTATTCGTTTATATTTTTATGAATGTAGGTCAACCTTGGGAGGAGACTTTTAGTTGAGGAGCAATCAAACATGAAAGGATCGACACCAGACATAGATTTTAAGGTAGAGTTACTGGATCGTTTCATCTTGTATTTCTTGTATGAATGTGGGGTATTGTTGGGGTATTCTAAAGAGTAGGAGACTTTTATATAGTTAGATCTACCTACATGTTGAACCCTAGTGTAGCCCATAGAGGTTTTTTCCCTCTATAGAAGAACTGGAAACCATACTGGGGAAACCTCTAGGGTTTTAGAGGATTTTTGGGTGTTTTAATTGGTTTGATTACCTTTTTTGATTTTTTTGTAAGTCACTGAGTCTTTAATGGATTATGGTCACCTGTTAGTGCCATATCGGGTCTCCCTGCCTTGTTAGTATACCTGTTTGTCTTCATTTTGAGGAGTTACAGAGATGTACACGACCTGTAGTGGGTCTGCACGCATACATACGTTCCCTGCATTTAGACAGCCCACGTACATACGCATGCTGCTGAAGCACCAGTAGCATGCCTGTGTCAAGAAACGTTTCTTTAAGAAGGGGTAGTCAACCTCTTCCCTGATTGAAGTCATACTTCTCAGGGTTTCGTAATTAAGTATAGTGTCTCTATTTTTACAGTTGAAGCCTGGTTTTGATGTCAGTTTTGTTATGTTTTTAAATATTTCTTGTGTTTCCTAGATTTTTAAACTTATTTTTATCTTGAAATTTTAAGAAAAATGAGTTGCATTTTGAAAAAAAAATCCCCCTCATGGTCGGGGGGGGGGCATGAATCGTGTATTCATTAGTTTCTTTTAGAATCATTTTTTATTTCTGCTTTGATTAGAAGAAGATATAAAAAAAACTTAGCTTGTTAGGTCTTTTTCTTTCTTGGCATTTGATTTGCATTGTTATTTGAAAAAGAAAAATAAATTAGCATAGTGTTGTGTTTTCTTCTCATCTTAAAAGAATTTCAAAAGAAAAATAAGAAAGATAATCCTTCTTTTCTAGTGTTCTTATCAGTTTCATTTTTCGCAAGAGTCTTAAAAACATCAGTTGCACTACCGCACCCCTTTTGAGTAAATCAAGACTTAAAATGAACGCTAAATTAAAATTTACTAGAATTTATGTTTGTAGGGTCAATCAACTAGTCTAGGCTAGAGCCTTGGATTAGGTTGGAGAGGAAACTCTTCAAGGCTTAAAAAAAAAACATACGAGTCAGTGCTAGGGAGTGTCAAAATTCCAGTAAATGTGAAAGTTATCCTGAACCCCCCTCTAACACAAGGGATAAACATGAGGTGGCATGCGGAAATTTGCATAGATAACCCCTCCAAGTATGGACCAAGCGTAGTGGGGAACACATATAGAAGACTTGTCGTGGGATTATGTCATTCGCATTTTCCATGGAGCTTTGTGGATCTCGAATTCGTTCAAGTTCCTCAGTTGTCTTTCAAACCACTTTCTTTCAATACCCTCGATAGGTTTCGGGCTTGATACCCTACTCATTGTGGTCCCCCCAACTGTCGAATGTAGACGACCCACTCCGCTGGTCGTGAGGACATTTTGGTCTTCCTCTTAGAAACGTGGAGCTGCCTCTTTATAGGTGTTGTTTTGATAACATTGGTTCGCCAAAGTCAGTGTGTGAGGCTTTTACGGACTTGAATGATACTGCAAGGGGAGAACCTATGCATAGGATTTTCATGGAAAAAGTTACTGACAATGCCAACCAAGGAAACCCTTCACAAGGGTATTCTTGTGCTTTTCCTTTCTTCGAAAACGTTGGTGTCAATTTGATGGCCACTTTGTACATTCCTGGGTTGAATGTGGGACTACTGGTTTGGTTGGGCACCATTCCAAATGTTCTGAATTATCTTGATGATTCTAAATTAAGAAACTTATTTCATGAGCACCATGTTGATGTTCCTTCTTCAGCAAAGTCTTCTCCTCCTCCTTCTCCTCCTCCTTATCCTGCCTTTGGTGAAAGTATAGTTACCAGTAACCATAAGTCTAAACAAAGTAATAAGAGGAAGAATAGGAAGAAAAATCCACCAACCTATGCAAGCCATGTTGGAGATAGGTCATCAACCTCTGCAATTCATGTTGAATACTAGCACCCAACCTCTACAAGTCATGCTGGGGGCAAGCACCTAGCCTCTGCAACTCATGTTGGGGGAAAACGTCTAGTCCCTGCTAGTCATACTAGCAATAGGTCTGTAGCCTCTGCGAGTCATGTTATCGGCCCATCACCAACCTCTGCAAGTCATGTTGGAGATGTGGAACCAACCACTTCTAGTCATGATGGGGGCATTAACTTTGTTGAGAAACCTAGATGGATAGGACATAAGACTAAGTTCCCTTGTAAGCTTTGCAAGGGAGATCACCTTACTCATATATGCCCTGACCTTCCAGAGGTATGGAGATTGTGGTCCCTGTCTACAATATCTTCTGATTCTGAGTCTTCTGAGTTTTCCTCACAGCCTATTCATCCATTGGTTGATAAAGTGGTCACGTCGATGTAGTCGTTGACTGATCCCACTCCTCTTTGGGGGGTGAGGTGCCTTTAGACCATGTAGTCTCACAACCTATTCAACCATTGGTTGAGAAAGTGGTCACGCCAATCCAGTCTTCGACTGATCCCACTCCTCTTTTGGGGGGTGAGGTGCCTTTAGACCATGTAGTCTCAAAGCCTATTCAACCATTGGTTGATAAAGTGGTCACGCTGATGCAGTCTTTAGATGATCCCACTCTTCTCTTGGAGAGTGTCAAGTCTACCAAAGTGGTAACATCGATGCAATCTTCAGGTGATCCCACTCTTCTCTTGGAGAGTGACATGTCTACCGACTATGTTTTTATCATTTCCAGTTCAATACTTTCATAACAAGGGGGCATTCTGTTCACTTCGAGCACACCCCCTCCAACCCCTAGGATGGTTTCCTTTGATTGGAATGACTTTGTTGAGCCTCTTCTTCCTTCTTCCGCACCCTTTCAACTAAGGGTTGAAGTTAATTCAACAAATATTTATCGATGTATTATAGATGAAGGAGCCTCTGCAAGTATCTTGTACTCCTCAGTTTGGAAAGTCTTGGGATCTCCCGAGATTGTTTCTGCTTCTCATGAGCTATTTGCTTTTGACAGACGTCCTAGTGAATATTTGGGGATTCTTCCTCAGTTTCCTATCTCATTAGGTGGGAATATTGTCTTTGTCGATGTTATAGTGGTGCAAGGCCCGTTATATTTTAATATGCTTCTCAGGCAAGAATATGTATATGCTATCAACGTTGTGGTGTCTATGCTCTTCCGGGTGATGCACTTCCCTCACAATGGAAGCATTGTCACTATCGACCAGCTGACATCTAATATTCACCATCCTAATTCGACGTTATTTCAGGATGCCCCTTTATATGTTCCTAGTGTTCGTGTAGACTCTACCCCGCCACGGGTTAATTATTTGACGTCTTATCCTCGGTGTTCAATTGCTTCTGAGCAGGAACCTGTGCAATAATGTTTTCCTTATCGAGACTTGGTCTCAACAATTGATCCATTGGTTTATCCAATGGGGACATGGGAGCCCTTGCTTCCCCCTCTGGGTCCAAGTGATATTGAGTCTCCTTCTGAATGTAATCTCAGTGTTTGTAGATCCTCAAGCCCTTGTGCTTGTGATTCTTCACTAATAGACTCTACCAGTCCTAGCCAGATCCTCCATTGTCATATGGAATATGGTCAGTTTACTTCACCCTTTGGGACTGTCGACCCTAGTTTGCAAGATTTCTCGGTTTTTGAATTGCCTTCAGATGAGGCTATCCTTGAAACCATGACTACGGTTTCTATATCATGGGAGGACTTACACCGTGGTTTGTGTTTTCTTCCCTTTTGGGAGACTTTCCAAGTTGACTATTGAAGAGACTCTTGGTATGAGCCTAGTAGTAGGCTCTACCTTAACCAGTTTCATACATGAGTCATAGCCCCATGGAGTCTTCTTTAAGCCCTTTTCAGGCTCTCTAAACATGAAAAGATTGTCGAGCGATCTTGTTGTCCTTCACTCTCACCAAATTAAAAATTGAAGGCACGTCTGTCCAGTAGTAGTTTACCCCTTTTTCGGTTCAGATGGTCAATTTTATGAACAGAAGTATAATCTAGGAACTTTGGTTCGCTAGAAGAGTATTCTCAGGTATAAGTTTAACCCTTTTTTGGGCCTACGGGACTAAATTTACGAAAAAGGAACACCCACAGAGTCCATAGTTCATACTCCCTAAAATTGAAAAGATTGTCGAGTGAGATTATTTCTTCACACTCGTTAAATTGGTCCAGAAGAACATCCCCTACGGAGTCCATAGTTAAGTTCTTTTCATAATCCTTAAAATTGAAAAGATCGTCGAGTGACCTTATTTTTTCACACTCGTTAATTGGTCCAGAAAAAAATATACTGGCATGAGTTAACCCCTTTTTCCAGCCTATAGATTAAGGAGGAGAAAGGTACACCTTGGGAGATTCGTCTCTCCGTGCGAGTTATCCTAAGTATATTTTATACTTTTTTGGGCTAAGGAGACTAAATATAGAAAAAGGTTGCGAGTCCATAGTTAAGCTCTTTTCAGACTCCTTAAAATTGAAAATATTTCTGAGTGATATTGTCTTTGTCACACTCATTAAAATGGTTTTGAATAGATGTCTCTTTGGTTCTATTTTACCCTTTTTTCGAACTGACTAGACTACCTACAAAAAAGGTACCCCAGCGGAGTCTTCTTTTATGCTTTTTCAGACTCTCTAAAAATGAAAAACCACCGAGCTTACTTTCTCTGAGATCGTGAAAATTACATTGAAGGGGTTTCATCATGTCTTGATAATCACATTTTCATATTTGCGTCTTTGGCCTAATACTGGCTCCATGTTGCTCTCAATTGAAACTTTGAAGCATGCCTTATATGCAAGCATTGTAGCACTTTGCCTCTGCGAACTGACACCTTGATCCATGGAGGAATTTTCCCTGAGTGTCCTTTTCCTACACATGTATCCTTTCTCTGAGCATTAGTGTGTTCCTTGCGCTTGGAACAAGTATGATTACAACACTCATTCCTCTTTTTTAACGTAGCATTCTTTTATTCTTTTTCAAGCTCTTTCAAAATATTGAAAAAGACAAAAAAATGAAATATACCCCAAAAAGAGGATGGGAAATTTATTTTCTTTTTATGGAAGCACAATGAGTCGCCCTTGGAAAAACCACATCCTTTCGTTTGTTCATCAAGATTTGGGATTTAATATGACCTTAGGAAGCTGTTATTGCTACATAGAGTTGTGTCCTCCTCCGTTTGGTTATTCTTCCAAACATATGGAGAGTTTGCGTTGCCTCCTGCATCGTAGACTTATGTCAATGTCATGCTGCCTGAGTCTGATCATTTATCATGCTATTATCCAAGGGAAGTTTTACCCTACCTGATTCGGCCTTTTTGTAGTTTGTCTCTTGCCCTCATGCCCGACCATCCCGAAATTCCAATCAAGCCCTTGTTCGAAATCATTGAAGTTCTTTTCCTGATCACCGAGACCCTCTTGTCTGTTCACGATGATCCATTGAAGACCTCTGGGTAGTGAAGTCGTACACTCACATTACACTCCTGCATGATTTTGGAAGATCTTGAAGCTGTTGCTTGAGCTCTAAAGGCCTCATCTCCAACCATCAAGCATCATTGGCTTCCTAAAGATGGATACTATACATGTATATCTTTTGATTTTGAGATGTATATCCGATGTGTATTTCTCGCGGCTCCACTTTATATAGTTATATGACATGGATCTATAGTGTATTTGATTGGCAGCCATGATTTATCTCATCCTAAGCATGGGTATGCCCGCCTCGGTGAGACAATTGTTATTTTTGCAGATGGCACCTCCCAAACTCTGGTCCCGGGCTCACTCGTTTCGTACGTTGGTGAAGATTTGTAATGTATTTCGGCCATCAGATGCTCTTATGACCTCACACATTAGGGGTTATTTGTTATAACCCTAAATTGCACCATATATGCATACTTTGCATTTTCCCATCTTACTTGTTATTTTTTCCAATCCATCACTAAGTAGCTCTTCTTAAAAACACTATTTTTGAAGATGTACGCACCCTACACCACTACTTCCCACATACACATTCTTTCTGCACCACTACAACTTGCGTACATGCGCTAGTTGCACCATTACAACCCACATATGCCCACAAAGTTTGCAAAAATTAAAAAGTTGCAAGGAATTCGTTGAGATTACGGGCTATTGCGTAGTTTCCCAACTGATACACCACCTATAGCCTGTCACCCAACCAAATAACAATCCTTTATAAAAGGAGGTTTTGGGGTGTCATTCCTAGGAGAAGAATAATAATAGTGAAACTCTGCCCATTTCACATCCCCTCCTTGCCCCAAGAATTTGCAACCACCTTGTGAGTTTTGAGCAACAATTCCCTATTCTTGCCTTTTTCCTCATTCATAAGTCTATGCCATTTCCCTAGAGAGAAGTGTGAGAGGATAAAGATACATGGAAGTAGTTGAGCTTGGTGAAGAGGAGCCTGGACCAGGTTCGAGGAGTAGTTTGCGATCTCATTGTAAGTAAACTTTGTGATTCTAATAAAAGAAGTATTGTTTATATCCCGCCATATGATGTGTTCAATCTTTATGTTTGATTCGTGTTTTATTATGAAATCTAACCCACTAATTCATATATTATATGCATGTTCATAGTTATTTGTTTGTCTTTTTATGAATGCAGGTCAGCCTTGGAAGGAGACTTGTAGTCGAGGACCAATCGAACATGAAAGGATTGACACTAGACGCGGAGTTTAAGTTAGAGTTACCAGATATTTTCATCTTGTATTTAGTTTATGAATGTGGGGTATTTTCAGGGTAGTCCAAAGAGTAAGAGAATTTCAGACAATTAGATCTTCTTACATGTTGAACCCTAGTGTAGTCCATAGGGGGGTTTTCGTGCTATAACAATATGTGATAGATTTGTATCAAATAAATAAATGAGGAAAATTAGTTTTTTAAATAAGTACCCCATATCCTCAATAGGATACAAAGTGTATTGATTATGCAATAGATTGGTATCATAGGTACAAGTTACAATACTAGGGTTGTGTGGGCTAAAAATAAGCTTGTATATAAAGAAATTAGATTTTTTTTGTAAAGTGTTTGATAAAATACCTCAATGAGAATAATTGGGGAGGTTTTATAAATCCAATGATTGTTGTAATGATGGCTCAAATTATTAAATTGTATTCTTGTTATCTATTATATAGATGCACAATTTGTGTAATTCATGCTTATATAGTTCAATTTTGTGGAGGAAATTAGGAAAAAGCATGGATTAAATTCCCTGGAATGGCATCAAATCGACAAGTAATGGGGTCAATTTTGATGAGAGGAGTGAATGAATAAACCAAGTGTGGATAAGGTTTAGAATCCAAGTCTAAAATTTATAGAGGCCATGGGTTATTGGTTGAATATATATACTAGTGACATGGAGGTATTAGGGTGATTCCAGGTGGAGTCTAGGAGCATAGGGGGTAGCAACAAGAGTGGGTCTAGGAATGTGATGGTGGGTTGGTAAGAAAACAATGGTAAGTGGTTTATAGAGGGAGGATGAGTTTTTTTTTAATGGTTGAAATCCCTTTGCAATTTCTATCAGAGTGATGCATGACCCCACACGGTAAATAGTTTGTGTAGGAAAGAGATTGTGTTAATGACTAACATGTTCAAACTCAATAATTGATACGAGTTGTTGATCTAGATCATGCACATGGGGAACATTTTCAATAGGATATGGATGGTTAGATATGGGACCCCGCCAACCCTGTCACATCAATTAATAACAATATGTTAGGTGGAGGATAAAGGATAGGGAGGTACCAATGGCCTATAATAAAATCATAGTAATAATTTCTTAAAGTAAAGTGAGGAAAATAAAAAAGGGGCCATGAAAATATGACATGGAAGGTAAGGAGGAAAGGGAAATGAAATCATATATGTAGGTGTTCAGAGATAGGACTCCTGTGCCACATCAAAAACTATGTGTCTTGCCACATCTGCAATATGCTATGTGTCTAGAATCAAAATATGGTTTTGGACATAACAAGAGAAGACAACTTTATAATCAAGTGAACATTTAGGTGTAGTTCCATGAACAAAAGAGATATACAATTTCTATTGATGGTCATTTGTTGATTCAACTCTATAATTCCAAAAATTACAAGAGAAAATTTAATGCAAAAAGGGAAAAGTTGACAATTCCATATTAATGCAAACAATTACTAGAACATCAAGTCACCAATCTGAAGGCTTCTAAGTACTCACAATCGTAATTATTACCTACATTGGATACACAATTTTCTTTATTCTCACTATATTTTCTTCTATAGATTGTAGAAGTTGGTCTTTGACCTTAATTGTACTAGTGAGAAAAGTTGAAAAAAAGGGAAAAATGGTGATTTTTGAAAGATAGAACTTTTAGCTATGAGATTAAATTGGACCATGAGCACAATCACTGAAAATATGATTTATAGGGTAATAGTTATAGAGGATTTTATTTTGGATAAGAGTTTCATATTTCTTCATAAATTGGGAAGAAAAAGACATGTAGCCTTAATTGACAAAAAATTGACAATGTGCATATTTTCTAGAAATTGAAAGAATGCTATAGATCTAGAACGAGGCATATCTAAAATTTTTATTTTTATGAACAATAATTTCATAATCAATTCTCAAACAAGGATAAGTATATATAATGATTGAAGAGAACCAATGAGGAGACCAATGTTTTTTTTTTTTAAGTTTTTCAACATTTTACTACACCCTTATATGGAATTGCCTTTTGAAGCAATTTTTATGTAAGGGATGACATATGTATTTCATGTGAAGTTTAGTCATGGTCATATATTTTGTGCACTATTAAATTTATGTTACGTCA
>JASDQU011027952.1:13560-24999 GCA_032191745.1 Picea mariana
CCCTATCCCTTACTCTCTTTTTCTTCCCCTCTCCCCCTCTCACACTCTCTTTCTTCCTCTCTCTGTAGCCCCCCTCCCTACAACGCAAGGAATGAAATGGCCTTGACCTAGACCTAAACCTAGACATAGCAAGACCTATACATGGAAAGACCTGGAGCATGACCTATACCTATATGATGACCATGGCGTAGACCATGACATAGACATAGACCATGACCTAGACAATGACATAGAGCTAGAGATAGATTTAGACGATGACCTAGAGCTTGATGTATACCATGACCTAGACCACGACATAGAAATAGAGCGATATTTAGATGATGACCTAGATCTTGACATAGATCATGACCTAGACCCCCCTAGCTCCATCTAATCCTAGGCATAACTTATACTCAACCCTTAACCCCCTCTACACTCGAGGCTTGAGTGCACTATTCATATACCTTTTCTACAACCCTTGCACCCACATCACCTGCATCTTGGTGCTCTAACCATTTCTCTATCCTTGAAAACACTTTCAATCCTAACCCCTTAGGCCTTAGTTTTCTCCATATCCTTATACATATTTATTCATAAATATGTTTGGTCTATAATAAATGATATATCTATTGCATTAAGAGCACGCCTTCACTCTTGTGAATTGATTTAGTTGTAGTTGTTGGTCGTTTATGCTTAGTAGGAATGCATGTGTGTTCCTAGAACACTCACGTTCTTTAGTGTGCACGTGTTCTAGGAACGACCGTGCATTCTTTCTAGGCATTATTTGGTGCCAATAACACTCCACTACCTTATCTATCTCAAGGACGACAACAATCGGCGACATTTTCACACAAAAATAACATGCACAAACATGTTTTTATTATTTTATTATTCTTGTTTGATTCATAGAGAGTTTTGTGCTATTGCCAGACCATTGTGGGAAAATTTGGAAGACAAATTTGTCCAAGTGAAATTGGAATTATTGTTTGTATCTTCTTGTGTCTTCTTGGAATTGGAAGACAAATTTTTCCAAGTGCAATTGGAATTGTTGTTTTTACTTTCTTGTGTCTTCTTGGAATTGGAAGACAAATTTGTCCAAGTGCAAATGAATTATCTTCTTGTGTCTTCTTGGAATTGGAAGACAAATTTGTCCAAGTGCAAATGAATTATCTTCTTGTGTCTTCTTGGAATTGGAAGACAAATTTTTCCAAGTGAAATTGGAATTGTTGTTTGTGTATTCTTGTTTCTTATTGGAATTGGAAGAAAAATTTGTCCAAGTGGAATTGGAATTATTAGTTGTCTTCTTTTGTAATACAAGACAAATTTCTCCACTTGGTTGTGCCTTGTTACATAATACAAAGACAAATTTGTGGTGGGGTGTTTGGAAGCCACTTTTTCTCTTTAAACATGGGAAACCGACAGATTCGAGAAAGAAAGTCCTCGAGAAAAGAGAAACCGATCAAAAAGGTAGAAGAAGAAAGAGAAAAGGAAAAGTTGTGTATGTCAAAGCATAGGCTTTCAGGGAAATCCAATTTCTAGCAAAATAGATGCCGCTATTGTTTCTCCTCCATCACCCAAAGAAAAGCGCAATATCTCATTAGAGAGAAATCCATCCAGTATCTCATCAAGACAACTTTTTGTGGATGACCAAATGATGGAGGATTCACTTGGAGTTGACTATACAATGGATGAAATTAGAGAAGCAATTGGTGTACAACATTTTGGTGAAGAAGTTCATGTGGTGAAATCTCTTGTTGGATAGTCAAATGTTTCAAAAACTAGTCAATCCCATGTCCACTCTCCTCCCAGATTTGATCCACAAGTGATATAAGGGGAAAGAGCTAGAACATTGTTAACTCCACAGCATGGAGGTCAAGAGTGTCAGAATAAGGGTTCATCATCCCTACCTAGATTGAGCATTATGCGTCGAAGAACTCCTAAACACATTCAGGCCGATGAAAGTGGTGTAGAATCACTTGAAGGTAAGTTACCTAACCTTACTATTCGTTGTCACTCTTATAAAATCATTAAAGAATATTTTGAACCAAAATCCAATGCTGCTAAATGTCAATTATTTTTAGCTTTGTTAAAATCTAGAAGTTTGACTGCTATTAGAATAATTTTAGGCATTAAAAACGTCAAAAGTGTAGAAACAAGTAATCATATTGTTAGAAACCTTGTAGATTATTTTTAAACAATTGGTAATAAATCTCATTCTAAAGACCATAATGCAGCTCGATGTGTCTTATCACAATTAATTGTTAGCAAGATCACAAGAAAACATCGTTTCCTGTAACAAACCTCTCACCTCTTGAATTACAATGTCAAAACCCTTAGAAAGTATTCTCATTGACGATATATCCTCGACACAGGTGGCTCAATAGATTTGTGGGCCTTCACTGGTAGGCTACCTCATTCTGACAGGAATTTAATTGGAGCGGTTAAGGGACTAGTTCAAGATTTCTGGCATGAGAACACTAGGGATTCTTCCAACCAAAAATATGTACTAAAATTGAGAACGGGATTTATGGACCATCAACCCCATATTAAACACTTTCTTGACATTACACAAACAAAATTGTATGGGATATTCAAAACAATACATAGTGCACTTAACTTGGGCAAAAGGTCGTTCCATAAATGCAATCCTTGGTATGTCCAAATAAACACAATGTGTAACACATGTTGTAGATATCACATTGAGTATGGTTATTATTATGATACACACACACACACACACACATATATATCATGTTTTGCATAATACCCTTTTGCAGGAATGCTCAATTATATTTCTGGCGTCGTCCTCTAGAGAATTTATTCACAAAATATTGTGTACAAGGCCAAAGGATTTACATTTTATCAAAAAACATGTGTAGATGGGACATGCCCCAGGTTCGATGGAATGGAATTACTAAGAAATTTCATCCATGTAAGTGATGAGTATGAATTAGGGAGGAAGAAGGTTGCCTTCCAAAGCTTTAAATATGTGACATATGATATTTATGGAGGACAAGAAAGAAAAAAGATTCAATTGGTTACTTCCCAAGTACGAGTTTGTGACTTCATGAAGGACTTCGTTGAAAAGACACAACATTATGTTCATCATGTCCATGTGGTTCAATGGCAGGAGGATCATTTTAGAATATGCAGAGATACATTACATGTTGGTACTGTGTTATCATTGATTGATTTTGCTGAGAACTGCACCCTTCAACCAAAAAATGAGATTCAAATCCCATATTATCACTCAGAGCATGTCAACATAATGGTCCATATCACATACAAGCATGGGCAGGATAGTAGTGAAGAAAACAAATTTATATTGAAAGAGTATTACTTCTACATAAGTGATGATCAGTGCCATGACTTAGCCTACATACAACATTGTTTTCAGTTGTTCTACAATAATCTTAAGGAGAAGAACATACAGATGGATCAACATTGGATTTGTTCATATGGTTGCGCAGGTCAGTTCAAAAATGCTCATGTATTTCAATGGTTGTGTATGTTGCACAAAAAACAATAGGTACCACACATTTGGAACTATTTTGAGTTTGAGCACAGGAAAGGCGAGTATGATGGAGCGGGTGCATGCATAAAAAGAGTGCTATGTAGGAAAAAAATGAAGTTCACAATTACTTCCCTCATTCGAGATGCAAAATCCATTGTTGAATGGTGTTTTTCAATAATGGGAAAGGGAATAGGAACCTGTGAAGACCAATCACACAAGAAAGGACATGTACATAGATATTTCTGGAAGGTGGTTTATGTAGATCGATCACAGTGGTATGAATGCAAAATGATCCAGGGCACTCATGGATTCCATTTAGTTAAAACATCAGACAATGCAATAGTTGAAATATGGATGAGAAAACACGCTTGCTTCTATGGTCCATGTAGTAGTAATGAATGGGATGATTGTGAAACAACAGACTGGGTTGATAGATGGGATCATGTATCACTCCCCATTGGTCAACGTATAACTATGGAATTATCCCAATTGGAGGAGGACCAATCAAGAATTTCAGCAAATTATGATCATGTCTTATATATCATACTGTCAGGTTCATTGAATCCTTCTATTAAATTTTTAATAACTAGCATCAATGTTTTATGATTTGTTCATTTAGTGGACTCACATTTTGACAATCCATTTTTTGTAGGGCACATATATGTAGTGGTTTCCCCAAGAGATAATGAATGGGGCACTAATTATTGGCTAGCATGATTCTTAGAGGGAAAGTAGACCCTCATGCGATCAATAACAAACTCTAAAGGCATTGAATTTTTGATTGGGTTGATGGTTATTAAAGGAGAATATCTGACATGGGATGAAAGTACACGAAAGAAAGGTGGTTATGAATTTCAAGATTATAAACCGGGTCAAGTCATATACCACTTTAAAAACTTGGTTATTGGTACAAACCTCCAACTACAAACAATGCCAAGAAAGAACTCATCAAAGGTACAATACTTCTTGCCTTAATATAAGCATGAGAAGTTAATGGAGATTGTCATTATTAGAAGTGATCTCTATGGTCTACTTGAATGACCATAGGTATGTAAAAGGAATAATTTTGGCTTCATTTTGACTGCTTTTAAAATATTTGGAATGTTTTTAAAATATACCTTGCCTTAAAATATTTTGGTATGTAAAATATATTTACTGTTGTTAAAATATGTCTTTCCATGTCTTCACTTTCCATGCCTTTTCATTCATTTCCTTTCCATGCCTTTCCTTGCATTTCCTTTCCTTGGCATGCCTTACCATGCCTTTCCTTGCCTTGACATGTCTTTTCTTTCCTTACCATGCCTTTCCTTGCCATGCCATGTCATGCCTTTCCTTTCCATGCCATGCCTTGCCATGCCTTACCTTGCCTTACCTTTCCTTTTCATGCCTTCACTTTCCATGTCTTACCTTCCCTTGCCTTACCTTCCCTTGCCTTTCATTTCCATGCCATGCCATGCCTTTATTTTCCATGCCATGTCTTGCCATGCCTTGACTTGCCTTTCCTTGTCATTCCTTTCCTTGGCTTTCCTTTCCATGCCTTCCCTTGCCATGTCATGCCTTGCCTTTCCATTCCATGGCATTCCATTCCTTAACATGCCTTGCCATGCCATGTATTTCCTTTCATTTCCTTCACTTTCCTTGCCTTCGCTTGCCTTTCCTTTCCTCGCCTTTCCATTCCTTGCCTAGCCTTGCCATGCCATGCCATGCCATTCTTTTCCTTCACTTGGATTTCCTTGCATTTCCTTTCCTTTTCATTCCTTCACTTGTCATGCCTCGGCATGCCTTCCCTTGCCATACCTTTCTTTTCCTTGCCTTATCATGCCATGCCTTTCATTTTCTTTCCATGTCATGCCATGCTATGTAATGCCTTGCCATGCCTTTCCTTGCCTTGCCTTGTCATTCCTTTCCTTAACTTTACTTCCCTTGCCATGCCTTGCCTTGCCATGCCATGGCTTGCCTTTCCATGTCATGCCTTCACATGCCTTGTCATGCCATGAATTGTCTTGCCTTTCCTTCACTCACCTTTCCTTGCCTTACCTTTCCTTGCCTTTCCTTCACTTGCCTTTTCTTGCCTTGCCATTCCTTTCCTTCCCTTTCCATGCCATTCCATGACATTCCTTGCCTTTACTTTCCTTTCCTTTCCTTGCCATGCCTTAACTTGGCATGCCTTTTCATGCCTTTCCTTGGCATACCTTGTCTTGCATTGTCTTTCCTTGCCATGCCTTCACTTTCCTTTCCTTTCCTTCACTTTCCTTTCCTTTCCATGCCATGTCATGCCTTGCCATGCCATGCCTTACCTTGACTTACTTTTCCTTTCCTTTCCTTCACTTTCCTTTCATTGTCATGCCTTCACTTCCCATGCCTTGTAATTCCTTTCCTTTCCATACCTTTCCTTGCATTGCCTTGCCTTCCCATGCCTTCACTTGCCTTTTATTTCCTTGCCTTGCCTTTCCTTCACTTGCCTTGCCTTGTCATGCCTTTCCTTGCCATACCATGCCATTCTTTTCCATGCCATGCCTTGCCTTTCCTTCACTTGTTTTTCCTTTCTTTGCCTTGCCTTGCCTTCACATGCCCTGCCTTGCCTTGCCTTGCCTTTCCTTGACTTTCCTTTCCTTGCCTTGCCTTTCCATTCCTTGCCTTGCCTTGCCATGTCATGCCTTGCCATTCCATGTCTTGCCATGCCATGCATTTCCTTGCATTGCCTTGCCTTCCCAATCCAGTTGGTANTTCCATTCCTTGCCTTGCCTTGCCATGTCATGCCTTGCCATTCCATGTCTTGCCATGCCATGCATTTCCTTCACTTTCCTTGCCTTGCCTTGCCTTCACTTTCCTTTCCTTGCCTTGCCTTACCTTTCCATGCCATGCCTTGCCTTGCCATGCCTTTCCATGCCATGTCATGCCTTTCCATGTCTTTCCATGCCATGCCATGCCTTTCCTTGAAATATGCCTTACCTTTCCATACCATGACACGCCATGCTTTCCCATGCCTTGCCTTGCCTTACCATGCCATTTCATGCCATGCCTTGCCTTGACTTCACTTGAATTTCCTTGCTTTCACTTGCCTTTCCTTTCCTTGCCTTGCCTTGCCTTGCCATTCCTTTCCTTCCCATGCCTTACCATTCCATGACATGCCAAGCCATGCCTTGAAATGTCATTCCATGCCATCTCATGCCTTTCCTTCACTTTCCTTGCCTTTCCATGCCTTCACTTTCCATGCCTTGTCATGCCTTTTCATGTCTTTCCTTTTGTAGATAATTTAAAAGTCATAACCTAGCATCTATGAAAATCCATTTGTGTTGCTCTTTTGAAGATAATTGTTGTTTCAAGAAGTACTTCAAACTATCACAGTATGTTTTTACTTTAAAATTTCTTCCTATTAGATAAGGGTGACATTTCTTAATATCATGCAATATGACAAACATTTCCTTTTAATAAATGGGTTTAAGTTCTTTCCTTCAAGCTAGTTGATTTCAAAGGCAGGGTGCCTTCCTTCTTGAATTAAAATTGGATCAATGCCATGTCCTAAGGAATCACACTCCAAAATAAAGGTTTTTGTGAAGTCAGGCATAGCTAGGACATGAGTTGTACACATAGCCTCCTTATGTTTTTCATAATATTTGGTTGCTTCTTGAGTCCAAGAAAATTCATCTTTTTTAATAATGTTGTTAGAGGCACCACCATTTGACCATAATTCTTGACAAACTTTTGGTAATAGTTCATCAATCCTAAGAATCCATTAAGATTCTTCAAGGTTTTGGGAATTGACCATTCCATCATAACTTTAATTTTGTTAGGGTCCACTTTGACACCTTCATGAGGTACAATATCACCTAAATATTTCATTTTTTGAACCCCAAAGGAATGCTTGGAAGGTTTCACACATAGTTGTTGCACTTCTAATAGTTTTAATACCATGTCAACATGTTATACATGCTCCTCCTAATATTTTTTGTATTATTATATCATCAAAAAATACTAACACAAATTTTATGAGGAATGGTTTGGAAATATAATTCAATAAGCTTTGAAATGCTGAAGGTGTGTTAGTAAGGCCAAATAGCATCACTAAAAACTCATAATGAACTTCATGTGTTCTAAAGGCTATTTTTGGGATGTCTTCTTGCATCATTCTGATTTGATGATATCCAAAATGAAGATCCAACTTGGTAAAGTAAATTGCTCCTTGCAATTCATCTAGTAATTCACTAATGATAGGAATAGGAAACTTATCTTTAATGGACATTTTGTTGAGCTCTATATAATCTTTACACATTCACCTTGAACCTTCCTTTGTTTGAACCATCACCACTAGTAAAGAGAAAGCATTTTCACAAGGATTAATTATGTCATCCTCTAACATTTATTGAAGCATATGCTCAATCTCACTCTTTTGTGCATATGGGTACTTGTAAGGCCTATTGCTAGGCGGTACGCTTCCTAGTTGCAAATGAATAACATGGTCATGATCTATTGAAAGTGGAAGACCCTTAGGCATCTCTCCAAATTCCTTGGAATGATTGTTGATAACTTTTTGGATATCCACGGGAGTAAAGGGTCTATATGTTGGAACATCCAGTGAGCAAAATAATGAAATTACACTAATATGGTGTCCATTTTTTAACATATTTTTCATGTTGTTAGATATTATCACTTGAGATGGTTTTCCTTAGATACAGTTGCATTCAATTTCTTTTCCTTATGATGAAAATATCATGAAAGTTCCTAAAAATTAAAATCCATTGTTCCAAATGATTTTAACCATTGGACCCCTAATACAACAGTAGCACCAGCCATTTGGGTTGAAATCATGAAACTATCCAATAAATAATCCCCCAGAGTGAGATTAATAATATGGCACTTCCTTGAATAATTTATGGTACCTCCACTTGCAATCATAACTTGAAACTATGGTGTTGGATATATAAAAAAATTCACAAGTTTCATTGATTTGCAATTAATGAAGTTATGGGTACTAAAAAATCAATCAACACAATTACCTTTTTATTTTTGATATATCCTTATATCTTAAGGGTTTGTGGAGTACTGATGCCAGCCAATGCATGATAATATATGGTTGGAGTAGTCTCTTCTAGTTCTACTTGCGATGTTTCCAGCTCTTGATCTTTTTCCCCTTCACAGTCTATGTAGAATAATTTCCTCTCACCACATTTATGCCCCTTACTGTACTTGCTATCAGAATTGAAACACTTTCCCTTTACTCTTCTTTCATCCATTTTCTAAGGTGTCAACCTTGTAGGTTGAGTTAGCTTAAGAGAGGGAACATGGTGCTTGCTATATTTTTTAGTGACCACCCTTTAAGTGGCCATATTTTTATTTTCAAATTTTCTTTCCACATTGAAATCATGCTCCAGGGATTTAGGTTCAAAGAGACACACCTCACGTTGAATATTCTCCTTTAAAGTGCCCATAAAGAGAACTAGAAAATTATTTGCTAGAATGTTCTTTACCCTGAGACTTAGTTTTTGGAATTGTTGAATGTACTTTGTAATTGGAACTCTTTTCCGCAGATTTATAAATTGACTAAAGAATGTGTTTCTCTTAATATCCTCATAATGTGCTATTAATTCATTCATAAAAATGGACCAAGAGACAATAGAATCATTTTTTCATTTATAAATCCATTGGTACTAAACAAATTGATCAAATTATAAATGCAAGGATGCAAGAATTACCTTTTGTAAAGTTGGCACTTGGTGTAGATCAAAGAATTTCTCCATCTAGAATATCCATGTTATAGGACCTTTACAATTAAATCTCATCATATCAATCTTGGAAGTTAAGTAGTTCCTTGGTTCCAAGTTGAACCCCCAATGATGTGAATCTTGGAGTGATGAATAATCCTAATTCTAGGAATCAATCTTCATGTTCTCCACATTCATTAAAATATTCCCCATATATGAGTAAGGTTCAAAATTTTACTATCCATATTTTCATGATTTCCTTGCATCCCAATATCACCTTTAGGGAACCTCTCATTTATGGTATGTAAGATCATGGCTTCCATGGAATTTTGTAATTGTTCCATCATTTGATTCATATTTTGTTCCATCTTTTCCATATTTCGATGCATCTTTTCTATCTTTTGCTCCTTACATTATATTTGTATTCGTGTGTTTATCAAATCAATATTTTCCACTAACCTATCACTCAATTTGTTAAATTGGTTCTCCAATTTGCATAGTTGGTCATGAATCTCTTGACTTTATTCATGATTCATGGTTGAGCTCTTTGGAGGTTTGATTGGTGTAGAATTTTTTGCACCATGCTTTTCCATGTGGGATAAAAATAATATTTCTGCATAGTTCTTCTTTGTTTTACATTTACCACACGTTTTTAATCACCCAAAATGTATCTTCCATTCAAATTTATGTAAATTGTAAGTTACATACCTTTAAAACCTTAATTTGGACACCATTCTGCAGGCCAACCTTGCACCTAATATAAATATAAAATTTCTACACCTTTGATTTTGAAATTTAGATATGTGGTAGCTTAATATGTCCTCTCTATAATGCCATAGATTTGACTAAGTTCTGATGTTCCATGAAAAAATTATAGTAACTTTTCCAAACTTATTGATTTTTTTCGTTTCAAGAGAGTGAAATTGTACAAACTATTATGTGTTCAATTTTTCAGATCTACTTTTGAAATTTTAACTTGAAATACTATGGCCTATAGCATGTTCAACAAAACTAGGATGTTTCAAAACCTCATACATGATTTTTATCCAGAAAAATTTCTAACATTGTGACTAACTGTGGAAACCTACATACTCAAAAAATAGTGCCACTCAATTTGGATCTATAGAATCAAATATGATTTTTTTACCCAGAATATTTGTTTGAGACCAGTTTTAAGACTAGTCAAAACCCTAACTTCCACATCCAAAACTTGAAAAGTATAGAAAATCATAATATAAAAATTTTACCGCAGGTACTTTGTTATGTTGCCTCAAACTCCCAAGAATGTTTCCATATGAAGATTTCTAAAAAAGAATTTATAGTAAATATTCTAGGATGAATCATTTGGAACTAATTTTAGGACCGCCCTAATTTCCACAACCTATATTTCCAAAATTATAACAAACCATAACCATGAAGGTGGTTTCCTCCTTGATTTTATATAATATGAGTTCCCCCCATTATGGGAAGGTTTTCACCATTGATCATATTATTTATTATGACCCTAAATATCAACTAAATCCTAAGAATGTATTACCTTTTGTGTATGGGAACAAAACCATTTCATCATTTTTTGATGTTAATCCTGAAATCTTTAAAGATTCAACATTTCTTGGAAAATATTACAGTGATAACACCCTTAGGTCCTTCCAATGTTTGCATGGTGACAACATCTCAACCACTTGTTATCTCAACACCTTCATAGTCTAAAGACTCTTCTTCACAATCCTCCATTTAACCCACTACTCTATATCATCAACGTCCTCATGGAGTGAGAATATCCCTCATAGGATTCCCTTTGCCCAAGTGTCTTTCCTATTTCCTCCTTCAGTAATAGTAAGTACACTCGTGATGGATATGTTAACTTTGTCTAATATTACTTGGGGATCCCAATTTGGTATTTGGATCCTCCAAGCCCTCTTGCACCCTCCATTCCAACTCCTCATTTGGTTTTAACGCATGTTTATCCTATAAGTACTACCCTTTTGTCTTCTTGGAATTTACATAGTCCTAATTGATCCCTACCAAATCTGAGAAAGTGTTCAAGGATAAATTCGTGAGTGCGGACGCAGACCAATCTCCACAGATCCACCCGGATCTGGAACAAACCGTGACAGAATACTACTCTTTCCCTAGTTCTAAAGTGTTGAATGGACAAGAGAAGAAGGATGATATACTTACTTGTGAAAGCTCTCCTTATCTCTGTTGATCCTCGCTCTGCTACGATGCTCTTGCGTCGTCCAA
>JASDQU011027956.1:35117-52795 GCA_032191745.1 Picea mariana
TTTAATCATTATTTAAAATTCTTATCAATATATTTCGAGAATGAGAATTTGAAAAACAAGTTAAAAAAAAAAACATTTCCAGAAATTTCTATTTTCTAGGAAATCCCTAGAAAATAGGAAATCCTTAGATTATAGGAGGCCTAGAAAGTAAGAGGAAAAGAGAAAAAGTAAAAAGATTAAAAATATGTAAACCTTTGGAAATTTGAATCCAAAAATAATAAATAAAAATGAACAAAAATTAAGATAAGGAATATTTAAATTAAAAATGAATATATGTACAAAAGTATATTACATTCTAGGTATTAGTTACATGATTTGTTTATTTAGTGTAAATTATTTTATCCATATGTAAAAATAAATAAAAATAATATACAAAGAATAAAATAATGAAATTAATTAAAATAAAATAAAATAATATACATGAAATGAATAAAAAAATATTTACAAAATAAAAATAACAATTAAAAATAAAAATAAATAAAATAAAATAAATACTCAAAATCAAAATTTAATCTCTATTGACATATTTACAAAATAAAGAAAAATAAATAGAATAAAATGATATAATATAATTACAAAATAAGAAAAATTAGAGGTATCTAGATAAGTCAAGGTTCCATACCCCCTAGATTCCACTATTCAAAGTTACTAGGATGCCAACATGGCACTTAGCGTGTCATGAGAGGTGACATATGGCAGCTTATAATTGCATGGTATTAGAGCAGGTAATGTATTGATTATGAGCGGGAGCGATCTCAGCCATAGATTTGCTTAGGTTTCACTCAAGAGAATCAAAGAGGGAAAGTGATGTCATGATGAAGTGGGGTTGTCCTGCATGGTAACCGACATGTTCAGAAGATGTTGCATGGCGAAGAATTATTGGTCCATGGGATGAGAAATATTCTCGTTGGGTGAGGAGGCCTTTGGGATATCGTCTTGAATCCTGGTCGTCAAACCTACAGGTTGAGCGATCTCATCCATACGTTGGAAGAGGGTGGTCGAAGTGAGTTGTAGTTCAAAATGGGGTGGATTTCAATAGCAGGTACTCTAAGGGATAATCTTGTTGTTGGTCGGAGGGACACTATGAAGAAATGATAAACATTGATCTATCAGTTGAGGAAGTGCAGGGGAGTTAACCGTCGATCATTTTTGTGACACAGATAAGATCAGGGTCGTTGGTATCATATTCTTGAGAGTCGTTGGATTTGTGGAGAGAGATCATTTTCGTAGGATAGGAGTAGATTTCTTGAAATCCAGGAGTGATGGAGTCTCACTGACGAAAAGGTACAGGGCATCATCAATGAATTGGTTGGGAAAAAGGGAAGTGGACCATGGGGAAATCTGACGACGATGAGGAGGGTGGTGGTACCACATCAGTAACATCAGTGCCACATTGGATGGAAAATGAGAGAGGGGGCCATGTGGATGCCACGTGCCAAGGAGGTGGACGAGGTGAGTTTTGGATTAAGAGGCTTTGAGAAGCCATAATTATTTATTCAAAACTCAGATTTAATTATGGTCACAGTGGTTGGAAATCTATCAATTAGAAGAATCCAACTATGAGGTTTAGTTAGAGAAATTAATATAACAAAATAAAGTAAATCTCAATAAATAAAGGGAAGGATAAAAGGGGAATAGGATCAAAGGATTCTCCCACATACATCTCAAGGCTGGAGCATTCATGAAGAAAGGATATCATGCTAACCTGCTCCTGCAACCAAAAAAAGAGACGAAATAAAATATGTGATTAAAAGGACATTAACCAATACATGATAAACACAATATTTCCTTGCCTTATGAACAAGTACTAAAAGTGAAGAAAATCAGGAGGAGAGATTTTTCAAAGGAAATCATCCATGATATGGATTAAATAACTATCATGATAGCTTCATGCACCTAATATCCAACACTTTGAAGGGATTAGTGACCTCATGATTCAAGTTAATATTTGTCCAATATATTAGAATATAAATATAAATATGTTAAGCACCACATGCTAGCACAAGTACATAGACTTTGAATAAGTAACTCATAAAAAAGATTAATAACCAGCCTCAAACTCATTCAAGACATGCGCTAGATCATTGAACCATACAGTCACATAAGAGTCATGAAGACATATGAAATCATAATATTAAAAGAGACAATCAACCACTATCAAAGACAATCAGCAATCAAGATCAAACCCCCAAACTCCCTCGAGGTAGACAAAGAAACAGAATTAGGCTCAAGCAGTAGAGTATTAGGCAATAGGATTGAAATTTTAGTGAGGGGGGTCTTTCCTTTCGCTTATAAAAGAAAAAGTAAATGTGGTTTGTTGCGGCCACAACAAATGGTGACACACTAGAAGAACCAGTTATCTCTATCAATAGAATTATTGGGCCCATACCTTAGATCTTGGTTTTAAATAGAAGTTTAGCAAACTGCAGACAATCATTGGTACCGCAATGATGCCAAAACTCTAAAATACATAACCCAATATTTCTAGTACTTATAATCTAACACACCATTTTCAAAGAGCCAAACAATGAGATAAGTTATTTTACTAGTTGTACACTTCAAATTAGATTTGGTTCAACCATGGGTTTTCACTTTTAAAGCAAGTGAACATCTACCTAAGTCTGTTTCTCATCTCTCTTTTCCCAACATTGCTTCACCGCCAGCAAGCGTCTACAACCTCGACGAAGTTTTCTCGATACCATATAAGCATAGCCCCTCTTATAGCAAGCATCCATAGCCCCAACAAGTTTACTTGTACTTCCCACACTACTAATAATGCTTTCAACTTCCTTTTTATTTCAGAAAATGCTCGCCCTATTAGATTTTAGATATAGATATGCATATGCACATAGGGTGTGAAGGAAGCGAGGTGATACGAGAATTGTTTTGATTTGTTGAATAGATGTTATGAAATTTAGTTTAACCCACAGGTCTCCCCAAAAACCATCATAGTATTTTCCATCTTATTAATTTGAAGTGGATGGATATCAAAGAAAAGAGTGGATAGACACTTTCCTATACTTATGGGTTATCAACGTATGCTTAGTAGGCACATGTGTACCACCACAAATATCAATCCATACCTACAACTGAGAACTTTATAAATTTTCATTCAGATAGAGAAGCCCATGCATCTTATGACTTGTAAGAAAAATCTTCAGTATGTGACCAGAATTAACCAACCCCTTCACCAAAATTTAAAGGGAAATCCTCAAGGAAGACTAAGAGTCAAATAAAATCAAGGAAATACTAGCAGTCAAATCAGAATATTGAAGGAAATTGTATAAACAAAAAGCAAACTAAACTAAACTAGAAATAAATCATGAAAAGAAAACTAAACTAAAAAAAATCTGAATCTAGAATGCCAATCATCAATGAGGAATGAAAATTGGTGGAGAAAAATAAGAACAAAACCTAGCAACAAGCAACAAACCTGGTTCAACAATAGTGAAAGTGTTTTCAATGAAAGATCTAAAAGAAATCCAAGGTCAAAATATCATTCAAGAAATGTTACCCATTCAACATCAAGCCCAATGAAAATATTCCCAGAGTTTTTGATCTAAAATGAAAAAAAAAATGAATACAAGAATTGATTATTTAGAGGAAATATTTGCAACACAATTCTCTAATTCAATTATTACACACAAGTTCTTTCATTCAGTCCAACAAAACAAGCTTCCAGGAATCTAGAAAAATTGGGTTAATGGCCAAATTTAGTCAAAAAAGATCTTCTAAGATTTGCATCATATGAAACATTCCACAAACCCATAAGCTCTCAAAATTTCATTCCATAAGAACTTCCTTTGCGATTTTGAAAACACTAAATTTTCAAATAATAGAAATTACATTTCACACCAAAGCGCCATTTTCTATTTTCCATAAAATATTATCATTAATACGAAAGATTCATTCTAATAATGTAAAGAGATATTACAACTATGGAGGTTATCAAAATAGTCATTAAAATGACTCCAAACAATGACTAGATCATAAAACAATATGAGGAAAAATGAATGAGAATATATTTCTAATCAGCTATTGAGTTGGTGACAATCTTGGTTGATTAAAAATGTTACAAAGGAATCCGACCATCCAAGTCCATATTAACACTTCCCTAGGTTGCTTTCATTTCAAGAGAAAATATTCAGAGCTGCTAGTTGGACAATCTATTTTCCCAACTATTTTCTCGACCTGCATACAAAAGAGAACATTGTGATTAGCTATTAGGCAATTTGGGAAGAAATCCACCTCTTAAATGACTGACTTATTAAAATGAAATTAAACTAAATTGAAAAGTAAATACTTGAATTAAAACTAATTCTAAGAAAAGCATGCTAATCTTAAACTAAGTTGGTTGTCATAAAACTCTGTGTAAAGGCCAGTGCAATCATCAAGTATTCATTAGTTGTTCATTCAATCAAATATCCCATCCTTCTTCTTGATATATGAGCACTATGTGTTTTCCCTCAAAATCCCTGTCACCAAAAGACTTTAGTGTTATGATTGTTGTGAGATTTGGATCTCTAGACACAATGTATTGTTCCTGAACTCAGAGTCAATTAAATTAAACAAAAAGGACAATTAGAATCCAATTGCATTTATATTCTAAAGATGTCAATCCATCAGCAAACTTCAGTCATAAAAATATAATTCAAAGATTGTCAACATTGCATCTCAAGGTATGTGTTTCCCCTTATTATTGACGACAATGATGTCAAACATTAACATGATCATCTTCATCATTGTGAGAGGAAAGAGGAAATCATCATGAAATGATAGCAATTAAAACACTCTGTAAAGGTGTGAATAATCTCAAGTCGCGACCAAGATGGATTGACTTCCCCAACCCAAGTGAAAATTAGGAATCAAAATTGAATAAAGTGAGTAAGATTAGATTTATAATTGGTAATAAGATTGGCATGATGGGAAAGTCCATGAAACTGATAGCCTCAAGCTCTCAATATTGTTCCAAGTAGAGAAATCATAAATTCCAGTTCCTCAAGATTACACATGTTGCATATAGTGTAAAGAAAACGAAATACAAAATAAGAGTTTGTAGTTTTTCTCTCCACTAGATAATTTTTTTGTTAAAAAATAATGAGACATATAATCTGGAAAACAAAAAAAATCAGTAAGCAAATTGTTAGAAAATAATAGGTGTGCTCGTTTAACCGTAGACAATATAGCAATATTGTCACCCAACCATAGGCCGAAGCCACCCCTGAGCACCTTAACCTTGACAGAGAATAGTTCCAGAAGCAAACAATAGGCCTAATAGCCAATCAATGTAGAGTAACTCTCTCTAGAGCTAGCACACAAGGCAGAAATTCCAAACCATGACCATTAGAAATTCCAAGCCTAAACCGAGAATACAGGTTGCAGTAGTTGCAACTGTAGCTACTCTCCAGACTTGTGCACTTACTCAGTTTCTGTAATGCACACTCTTACATTTCTGTAGTTGCGAGTTGTGTGTGTCAAATGAGCTCTGGTGTCCTGTATTTATACTTCTTCTCCTTAATTGTCTGGGAAAAATTCTCATTCTATAGGCTAAAAACTCAATATTAAATATTTATGTTAGTCGACTTGTCTTATAGGGTTATGTCCAATGCTTTAGGGTTTCTTCTTGCATCCCGGAATATTCTATTCTTGTCAGGGTTACACGTGGAGGTTAATACCTCCCACAGCTACCATAATATCAACACTCCCTCCTATCTAGGGAGGTATTGAAATCAATGGTATTGAGTACAAACATATCATTCAACTGGTAGCATCATCATAACCATACAAGTTATTTCATGATTAGATCACGAGCACCATCATCACTATTAGTATAATCTGACAGCATCAACTGCATCATCTCTCGAAACCATACTCCATCTGAGTAATCATGCATGATGTTGAATAAGTCACTCACTCCACAGAGTGATACAAGAACCATTCTTCTAATCCGAGCATATGTCCTAAAATAATAACTATTCAAACAAATGTTGGAAGCCATGCCATGGGATACAAGGAGTATTCTTCTAATCCAAACATACGTCCTAGAAGAATAAATGTCCCAGACCATTTTCCATCTGGAGAATGTCTGTCCATCAGTACACTGACCATCCATCTAGTTGATAATCATTTTCAACACTATTGATAGTCTACATGGAAATCAGAACAATGTCATTCAATAGAACGCAACTGTGTCTATCCATAGTAGTACACAACTATTATCTAGTGGTACACAACCACACCAAATAGTACACGGCTACTTAATCAGTGGCTCATAGTCACAACCAGTGGAACACATCCACCACAGTAGCATACATCTACTTTCTAGAGACATGCAGTCTCTATATAAATCATATCATCTGATATCAACCTGCATAAACACAATATCATGATATAAATTGAGTCATCTGGGTCATTCTTCCACTCACATCTGTGATATATGGAAAATCATCTTCCCTCGGAAAGTAAAACATCATCCATGGGCTATCTGGACTATTCTTCTCAAGCACAGAAGAATAATTGTCCCTGATTTATGAACCTGGACCATTCACCTAATTGGGCCATTTCTCTAGCACTAATCATAGAGCAACCTGGAGAGAATGAGTCTACCCTAGGGAATGTATGTCCCTGATTGATGAACCTGGACCATTCACCTAACTAGGCCATTCCTTCATCACTAAACATAATGCAACCTGGAGAGAATGAGTCTTCCCTAGGGAATGATTGTCTGAACCATTTTCTAAGGAAATTATTTTCCTACACCAACCTCCAAAATGGACCATTCATTGAAACTTCTCACAACCATGAACTTCGAAAGAATGACTACCCGGTGAGGTGGACCATTCTACTTGACCACTACTGAGAGTGATTTCCAAGAAGAATGATTGTCCTAAAACATACCCCCACACTGTCCACAAGGGGAATCATTGTCTATGGTACATTAGCAATCTATCCAACCATTTTCATTACGAAAATGATTGTCCGATCTGGACCATTTTCTAAACTGGAAAATGCCTGTCTGTCAGAAATCTCAAACTACTTTTTGAACTGGAAAGGAATTGCTCATCTTGGACCATTTTTCAAATTGAAAAATGATTGTCCATAAATCAATAAAACATCAGTGCTCCCTCCAAACCTGGGAGTAATCTCTTCCTTTTTCAATAAGGAAGTCATCTCCACGAGCCTCGGCTTGCAAAATTTTCATCTTGGACAGAGGTTTTATCAAAATATATGTTATATGCTCATCTGTGGAGATATATTGGAGAACCACTTCTCTTTTATGGACTTCATCATAGAGAATGTAATGCTTGATCTCAATGTACTTTGGTTTGTTATGGAACACTAGTTTTTCTTTGAAGGATTCATGTAGCTCTGCTCATTAAAATATATATCATGGTTGAATTCATCACTTTTGTTTCTTTCTAGCTCATGGCATCGTGGCAAGGCTCAAACTGAAAATATCCAAGTAGCACTTCTTATGTCATCCTGAGAGTTTTCCATGGATTAGAAATCCATCATCCCAGACTTCAGAGTAATTATTCTGATACACTATCTCTATCATAGAATTTTTCACCACGCTTATGTTGTATATGAGATACCCTACATCAAGTTGTTTGAATCCATACAAGGAGTTCTTATATCTTCATACATGGGTCTCTTTCTGGTATACCTCAAAACCTTGAGATTTATTTACATAATCTTCTTCCTTAAATTCTCTATTGGGAGAACAATCTTTTACAACCAATTGATGTAAACTTCAATCCATGGATACTACAAGAGATATAACATATCATATAGAGGTATATCTGGTTTATGGGACAAACTGTTATCATAGTCTTCTCCTCCTTCTGGAAGAACCTCTAGTTTTGAATCTCACAATGCTTCCATTCATAACCCTTTTTCAAAATTTCTTATTTTTCTTCATCATAAATTCCATTTCTTCTGCTTGATTGCTTCTAGCGGGTTCAAACCAAGCTGGTAGTCTTGTGATTCTTGGTATAATAACTAGTTGTTATGGATTTTCTTTCTTTCTTGGAATCTTCATGTTCTTCCTCATGTTTCACTTTAGATCTTGGGTCCATGGAGTCTTCTATAGATTCCATGCCTTGAAGATTCCAACTTCTTCCTTTAATCATAGGATCATGGATGTAGATGGAAAACCAAGGATACTTTAAGTCTTCTTTTCAAAGAAGACTTCTTCTAAAGTCAAGTTGAACATGTGCTTCTTTTCATGGATGCTACTTTCAATGGGGACTTGGATGGATACTTTATAATCCTCAATGGATCATATTATTTAGGGTTAGTAATCCTTGATTCATGCATAAATGCATGTTCTTCTTTTGGAATTTTGTACTCATCTCCCTCCATCTAAGATAGTCTGCACTTCCTTCTGCATTCTTATTGCCTTATGCAAGGTGACACAAGTATTTTTCTAATTTCCTCTGTTTTGACTTCTTTTGGGTCTCTTCAGGTTTGATTCTGATTTTGTCTTATCTGGCAGTTGTAATTTATATAATAGCTTCCACGGGAATTGTTACCAAAGAGTTTTCAAAGTACTTCATATTTTCATGTGTATTACTTGACTTGTAGTCATCATGATAGAAGACCTTATCTTATTATTCTTCCATAGGTATTGTTTCACTCGAACATATTATCTTCTAAGAAATAGATATGCAAGATATGTATAGAAACTATGTAAACATGGTATGTACAAGAACTATGAAGAATATTGTTACCTTGTCTTAGAAGAAGAAGTTTGTTTTATCCTGCTTGGCCTTCTTTGAGAGTTTTCTTTCTTAGGCAACTGATGCTTCATTTTTTTTCTTCCTTTCCTTTAACTCAGGATAGTGGCTCATGTAGTGACCATATTTAAAACAGTTGAAGCATTGTATTTTTGACATATCCTTTTCTTGATTTGGTTTCTTCCTTGAGCCAAACTTCTTCTTATTCCTAAAATTCTTGAACTTTGTTGTGAAAGCTTGATCATCGTATTTATTTTGGGATTTATTTTTTGCATTAATCCTTGATTCTTCTTATGCACAGCAAGTCCAAAGTTCTTCAAATGTGGGATACTCCTTCCTTGTATTCATGCTTGTGGAAATTTTATCCCATGTCTTGGGAAGACCATTGAGTACTATATTTACCAGTTCCTTCTCTAAAATGATTTCTTCAATAGCTTGTAGTTGATCTCTTAACTGAGAGATTCTCACAAAGTATGATGTTATTATTTCATCATCATTCATTTTCATGTCACGAAGCTCATTCTTTAGACTCATTACTTGTCCAATGTTTTTGATTGAGAAGAGATTAGTTAGGGAACCGTACATATTCTTAGATGAGTCAAGATGATATATGTAGGATATCAAGTGGTATTTTACAGAGTCCACTATGATACTCATGGAATCGATGTCATTTTCCTTTAACTTCTCTATAATTGTAACGTTTTGAGGTTCCTTCTCTTTTCCTTCTTCAAACTGTGGTTCCACAATCTTTCCTTTTACAATATCCAACACTTTATTCTTGGCAAGGATGAGGTCAATCCTTGTCTTCCATGCTCTGAATTTAGAATCCCCTTATAAATTGGTTTATGAATTCATAGAGTAAGTCATGACTTCTTTGACTTGGTCAACCTTTGACTTTGACCAAAAATTCAAACTTGGCATCTTAGCTTGCTGAGAGTACCAGGAGTTGCATTGAGTTAGGGCACACTAGGCTATCCAAAAATTAGTTCAATCTCTTCACTTAAGGTGCATCAACAAGAGGGTTAGGGTTTCGTTGTTGCAACGAAAATTGGTTGCAACTGCAACTGTAACTAAGCAAATCCTCCCAATCTATCTTCCAGTGTTTAGACTGTCTGAAGATAGTGTGGGGCCATAACCTGTTAGAAAATAATAGGTGTGATTATTTAACCATAGACAATATAGCAATATTTTCACCCAACCATAGGCTGGATCCACCCCAAGCACCTTAACCTTGACAAAGAATAGTTCCAAAAGAAAAAATTGGGCCTAATATCCAATCAGTATAGCGTACCTCTCTCTATAGCTAGCACACAAGGAAGAAAGTCCAAACCATAACCACTAGAAAGTCCAAGCCTAAACCGAGAATACAGATTGCAGTAGCTATAGTTGTAGCTACTCTACAAACTTGCGCACTTATTCAGTTTTTTCAATGCACACTCTTACATTTCTGCAGTTGTGAGTTGTGTGTGTCAAATAACCTCTAGCGTCCTATATTTATACTTCTTCTCCTTAGCTATCTTGGCTGAATTCTCATTCTGGAAGCTAAAAACTCAATATTAAATATTTCCTTTAGACGACTTGTTTTCTAGGGTTATGTCCAATGCTTTAGGGTTTCTTCTCGCTTCCCAGAACATTATGTTCTTTTCAAGGTTACACGTGGAGGTTAATACCTCCCGCAGCTACCATAATATCAACACTCATGAGTAAGAGGAATCAAAATAGAAGATCTACCAGCATGACCCAAACATGCTTATCTTTTCTAATTATGAATAAATTGATTTTTGGGTTCAAGGAGTGCTAAAGAGTTTGGACCTAATAGATTGACCAGTTGCAACCATAAGGGAATGGAATCTTGAAATATCACTATCATGGCTAAAAAAGTAAATGATGAAGATTCAAAATTGGGATCTTAGAAGTTGCATTGACATATTTTATGAAGGTACGTACATCTCCCAATCATTTTGAATATATTCAACATGAGATAAGTGTAAATTTCTCAGCCATGACAAAAATCAGATTGCTCAAAAATGTAACCATGATGAGTGACCCAAAATCGACAAACCCAATTGATGAAAAGATATTGTTGAAGAAAATTTCAGGTCTGAAAATACATCATATTGATAATGTTAGGATTGAGACCTTATTTGACCAATGAGTTGGGGAATAAAAGTATTGGTTCCCAAGTAATTTTATGAAAAGTCTATCAACTGAAGATTTAAATTGCCATGTTGTCAAGAATTGTCAAAAAATACAACTAGATAGTGTAAATGAATATCTCTTGTTGTTGCGTATGAGAGGTGTTATAACCCTATATTTCATAGGATCACCTGGTGATTAGAATTTCTTCCTCTAGTCATATTGTGTTGTAAATAATATTTTATTCTGCAAATGATTTACAAAAAGAAAAAAGAAAAGAAAAAAGAAAAAGAAAAAGAAAAGAATAAAGTAAAATAAAAAGAAAGAAAAAAGGATAAAAAAAAATAAAAAATGAAAAGAGGTATAAAAATAAAGAAGAGAAAATACAAAACCCCATGAAAATAAACTTGGTTTGACTCATATTGTATAACCATTATCAAACCTTTTAAATTTATGTTGATAGGTTAGTGAATAAATTTGGTCAAACAGCCTAATCTTGGCCAAATTAGTTAGGTTAGAGTAATAATTAATCCAACAGCCTAACCTGGATTAATGTGTTAGTTAATTAGGCTAGGAGCTAGGTTAGTATTGTTCATTTCAATAAAAATTTGCAGAATGATTGTTAAAATACCTTTTATTTGAGTTAATTTGATGCTTTTTACCTTAGGGAATGATACCTTGGTGAAAAAATATGAACGGGTAAGCCTAGCGCTACCCACAACATGATTTTATCCTAAGTTCTAGCATGGATATGACCTTTTATCATTATGCAACTAAAGGGTGCACATCTTCCATCGACGTATCAAGCAGTGCTCAAATCAACGGTCGACAGTGCTTTTCAGAGCCCCCCGACCTTTCTGCCTTTAACGATGGGGAGGTTCCGGGAAAGAGGTTTCCCCAGTGTGGTCCCTGCATAACATGTCAACCTCACATCATTTCAAACCCCCCACTCAATTCCACTTACCACCTACCCCCCCTCCCCCCGGAATCCTAACTAACCGCTTACCCAATACCGCCCACCTCACTCTACCACTGTACCCCACTAAATATTGTTGCACGTCACACCCCTCATATCCGTTGGCCAATCAATTCCATCCCACATGACTTTTATTCATCCAATCACCATCCCACACCATAACAGACACCTTTATGCACCGTTTAACCATGTTTTGTCACCATTGACATACTGTTTGTAGATCTGAACATTTTTGACACCGCGTTGAATCCAGTTTTCAAGATAACTACCACAAAGATACACTATCGACAGGTGCCATTAATCTGGGTAACTACAGTCATCCTTTTTTTTCCCTCAAATCTCTGTTAGCCATGGCTCCCAAAGCTAAAACCACTGAAACTGCTGAAAATCTATTTCTTCCCCCTCCCATTGACCTAGATCATGCTCCCTTGGCAAACAAAGACTATAAGAATTACAGAGCCGAAGTGTGAATTCAATTTTTTGTATTACAATTCTAGCTAAAACACATTTTATTGGATCAAAGTGATGAAAATGGACTCTAGGAATCCAATTTTCCCTTATACATATTTAACCAAACCTTTCATTTCCCAAAATTTCCCCTTAAGTGTCAAGCTCATTATCTTCCCAGCCAAAGGGCCATCATATCTTCGTCTGGTGAAACCATGTTCACCATTACCCCTGAATCGATAAACCAAATGTTACAGATCCCCAAAATTGACTTTTCCAGCCTGTTCTCCATCAAAATCCTAAATGATCTCTATCAGAAATTCTCCTTCCCCCAAAGAGCCCAAATCTTTGAAATCTTTCTAGCAAAAGATGCTCAGTTTCCTAAGAAAAATCCTCTCTATTTGTCTTCCATTTTCTCTGTCAGGGAAAACAAAATTATTTCCACCCTCTATTACCTATTAGGATATTTTTTTTATGAATGGGTAGATGAACCTATCTTAGGTTTTCTGTCCATTTTCTCCATAGAAGAGAAAGCTACAATCCAGTTTGATTTCAGTCAGTTTTTGGTCGACAACATACATGAGAAGTTTTTCAAATTCTCAACAGAAGGAATGTTCAGGTATTCCTCAGTTTTGGTGTACATGTACCTTTTCTTTCAGTCAGACAAATTCTCATGTGCTCTCCAGAAATTGGATCAAGAAGGAAATCCTCAATCAGTAACTTCATGGACCTCACTAGTGAGGAAAAATTCCACTGAGTTCATCTTTAGAGATTTCATTGATCAGTTTTATCATCCAATGGTGTGCATGCTTGACAGCAGAATGGAACCAAGATAGTTATTCACCTCTCTGACTTGGCCAAAACAGGGGATTGGTATATTTACCATAACCATACTGAGATCAGAGTATATGGATGTGAATTTCCACCATACATACTACCAAAATATCTCCCTATCAGAATCTTTGCATTGGAATATATCAGGTAGATGATAAACTCTGATGACATCCATTTTCTATTAGTTCAGATGAAACAACAACTCAGAATCAAAATCCAAATTGGTTAAATGTTTTCCTATTCTCTATGATCATTTATGTATTTCAGATTCTAATCATTAAAAGCAAGTTAATAGAAAGAAATTTATCTTGCATACTATGTATCTTGTCTTTTAATGGTCTATATGTTTTTCATCTAATATTAAGGGAATTCTTAACTGCTCCTTTTCTTGGTAGTTTTTCTCATCTTTTTTATCTTATCCATCTCATTTAATCTTAATAGATCTAATATTTTTACTACCCTTCCATGTGAAGAAGCCTCATAAAAAGTTGAATCTGATTTTGATCCTAAATACAGACCCCATAGCCCAATGAAAATTTGATGCATTCCTTCATCCAATTTTTATAAACAAACAAACAAATTCGAACTATCACAACTAGCCTATATAAAAAACCTAAAGAAATCTAAATCATACAAAGACATCCCTCTCTGAGACTGGCAGGGCTAGATCCCAGTTTCAAAAGTGGTTTTGATAGTTACCTCTGTCAATTTTGTCTACCCTCAACAATCTTTGGGAATTACAGAGTTCTAACAAGAGGAAGCTTGGGTGAAGAGAGTTGCAAGATAATGGATGAAAATTAACCTTGAAAACTAGCTTAACAAAGCATAATATATGTGCATCCAGTGCCCAGAAATTAAAACTAAAATTTCTAATGGAAAATAATTCAGACAAAATAAAAATCAGCTAAGTTATTTATGCAAGAAAAATTCTATGTAGAAAATTCATGTTGGCTTAAAGTAATCGAAGAAAAGAGTGAATGCGAAAGAAATGATTGTTGGATTACTAAGAGGGGAGGTGAATCAGTAATAGAGCAATTTAATCCTTTTTAAACATATAATCCAAGTGTTATATCAATGAAGCATTATCATCCAATAATTACAGAGTAAATAAGCAATGAACAAATGAAAAAACATACACATACACAGTCCACCAGTGTTTTACGTGGAAACCCAAATCGGGAGAAAACCACAGNTTGGAAGCACCAACTTCCTTTATTTTCCAGCTGCAACTGGAAGGAGGCTCCAACCCCCTAGTTTCTCAGGCCACAACCTGAGGGAAGCTCCAACTCCCCAATTCTCTTGCTACAACCAGAAGGAGGCTATAACCCCCTATGTTCTTTGACTACAACCACATGTCCTTGCCCTGTCCTACCACCCTAAAGTAGAAGTAGAATGATGGAGCCACTTTCAACCTGTCACTGTGAGATATACCAATGTAAACCTATACCAATAAAACTTAACCATGCATCAACTTGTACCTCAACCTGTAATCAACCTGTACCATAAACAAGTGCATCAACCATGCACCAACCTGTACCAAATAACCTATAATCAACATGTACCATAAACAGGTGCATCCAAACATGTATCAAGTATGTACCAATCATGTGTCAACTACTCATCAATATGTACCAACATCATCAACTATACACCTCATGTATGTGCCAACTCAGCAACTACTTGTCTCAACCATGTACTCAACATGTACCTCAACCAAAAGCCCTCATCAATTTCATCATCCAAATCTGATTTGTAGCTCTATAATAGACCTAGTGTATATGATTGCATTCCTGTAAACCTTCCTTAACTTCAACAACAAGAGACTAGCATTTTCATCAAACTTTTCTTTAGTCTCACATGCCTAGTTTTGGATTAGTCAACAACCCTAACTTGAAGTAATCATAAATTTGTACATGTAATGTATAAAGATATGAAAATTATACACAATGTTCTTCAGTGTGTTTTATGCAATTCCTCCAGGTTTCACTACTTGGAACCTCTCAAAAAGGGATTTATAGCAAAAATGGCATATTTTTCTCAATTCTGGCTTATTCTAGAGAGCGACCTTGTAGAGCGTGCCCCACATGGAATATTTGTTGAATTGATTGAAAATTGTTACACCGAATACTAAATACTTTAAACTAACCAAAAAATTTGGTTTCATTGAATTTGGATCTGTTATGAATAAGTTATGATGTTTTTACCCGAAAAACCTGTTATTGACTAGTTTCAGGACTAGCCACAAACCCTATTTTCCACGAAGTGTAACTCCACAAATACACTGACCCACAAGCTAAATTTTCTACCACAGATACTTGGATATGTTTTCTCAATGAAATAGCAATTTCGTGGTCTGAATCATTATAGAAAACAATTTATAGCAAAAATGGTGAGATGACCTGTAAATAACATACCTTAGAAAGCACCATCAAAAGAATTTATCACTCCTTTCATTTTGACCTTCTTTTCTTCACCTTCCCTCGGAATTTCAGCTTATATATCCTTGGTTACCTCAGACACCTATAGATATTCAATATTCTCAAGTGTGATTAAAATGAGAGAGCCTTGCCTCTTATTTATACTCTCCAAGTAGCTTCCTTATAAACATTTTCTAGGTCACTTGGCCCCACTTTCCTTATTTTAGGGTTAACCCACCTCTAATTTCTCCATTAAATTTATTATTGAAATAATTTATTTTGTATTCACTTTTAATTATAATACACTCATTACTTCACTTTATTATTTACCTTTTAAAATCTCTTAAACCAATTTGACTACTTTGACATTTTGGGGCTTCTAGATGACATATGAGGGTCCTCCAACTTCGTAAGGCCATAACTCTCAAACCGTGAAGAGTTATGTGACGTTCCACATACCACCAGAAATGGAATGACATGTACTATCCATATAGAATAGTATTATCTGAAAATATATCATAACTCATACCGTTATCCATCAAACAAACTTGGGTCCATTACCCAAACCTGGGGTCTCCAACTTCTCATGGTCATAACTCTCTAACCATGAGAAGTTGTGACGTTCCACATACCACCAGAAATGGAATGAAAAGAACTATCCATCTATGATAGTTTACCTAACAAATTGATTGTCCTTCATCTCATTATTCCACAATTAAGCATGGTTTCTCTTACTCCGCAAAGCGCCTTCCCGTGAGGGCTTTCACCATAAGGGGACCACTTTGGAGTTAATCCATATTTACTTCTTATAAACCATGACAAGAAAATAATGAGTCATCTTTACATCAAACAATCTTGGGTACATTCCCAAACCTTTGTGTTGCGAGGCTTTCTTCAAGGGTTGACATCAATGACAACCAACCTTAATCAACAATCTCGCCCTTTGGAATTAATGGAAACACTCTGATGCAATACTGAAATCATATCACTCATGCTCCCCCTAAAACCATGCCTCTATCCTCTGTATCAGATAAATTTTCCTCTGTCCTCTGCATCTGATAAATCTGCTCCCCCTGGAACCATGCCTCTGTCCACTGCATCTGATAAATCTCTCCCCCTTTATCATCAATGGAAAAGGTATCTTTCGATCTGAGGATGTTCCCCCTGACTGAAATGTCCTCTTATGGTGCTTCCTCATGTACATCTAAGACATATAAGATAAGAATTCAAAAAGCATTCATTTTGGAGTAGAAATAACGCCAAGTCTTTGGCGAAGATATTCAAAGGCTTCCCATGGAAGTGGTTTTGTAAATATGTCTGTCACTTGTTCTTTTATGCCCACATACTCAACTCTGATGTTCTTTTCTACAACATGTTCCCGTAGAAAGTGATACTTGATTGGAATGTGCTTCGTCTTGGAGTGCATCACCGGGTTTTTTGAGATACTGATGACACTTGTATTATCACAATATATTGAAATGGGCTCATCATACTCAACCTATATATATGTCAAATTTTATTTCATCCAAAGAACCTGTGTACAACAGGTTGTTGTTGCAATATATTATGCCTCGACTGTAGATAGAGATATTGATGATTGTTTCTTCCTTATCCATGATACCAAACACTCACCTAAGTAGAATGTTGCTCCATTGGTGCTTCGTCGGTCATCAATAAAATCTACCCAATCTGCATCTATGTAGGCAACAAGTGATAGATCTTTTCCTTTTGGATACCATAATCCAAACTCTTATGTTCATTTTAGATATCTGAAAATCCTCTTTACTAATAATACATGCGATTCCTTTGGTGCTTCTTGAAATCATGCCACCTGTCCAACTGCTTGCATTACATCTATTCTGGATTTTGTCACATATAGTAGGTTTCCAATCATTGACCTGTATTGCCTCTGATCTGTAGACTTCAAATCATCATATTTGCTCAACTTACAACCGGTTTTCATGGGAGTGATAAATGGTTTGCAATCTTCCATTATGAACCTCTTTAGCATTTCTCTGATATACTTGGTTTGAGAAATAAAAATTCCTTGGTTTCTTTGACGTATCTGAAGTTCCAGAAAGAAGGATAGTTCTCCAAGTAAAGACATTTCAAATTCATTCTGCATGTCTT